>JAPYZK010002098.1:0-15371 GCA_030522785.1 Platygaster equestris | reverse complement strand
TCTCGATTTTCGGAATTCCAGAATTCGATTTTTAAAATTCTTCGTATTTTAATGTTTTTTGATATCTATAATTTCATTTACTTATTTTAAAATTTTATGACTTTTCGAATTTGGAAAAATCAGGTAAAAAAATTTGAATATTTCAAAACTGTGTCTATTATTTCTCGAAATTCGCAAAAAATACTATCACAAACCACAAAATTGAATTAAATAAAATATTTCAAACTTCAAAAACAATAAATAAAAATACAACAACAACAAAATCAACAATAATACATTCCAACAAATTCCAGAAAAACCAAATTTCAAAATACCATTAAACCAAAACGTTCCAGGACGAAAAAACCCTCGAACGACGAAATCCCAGACATTCAAATTCAAGTCCCTTTAATATTCACAACCTTTACCAAAAATGTTCCAGGGAATGTCAAGAAGCAATTCTAAATTCCCATCGACGTTGATAAATTTGTCATAAATCATCAAATCTCATCCTATACATTATGTATAAATATAATATCGTATATACAGTACAAATCACTGGTTAAAAACGCGACTGCAAAAAATGCTCTCGAATGCTGTCAAACTGCAATTTTTTTTTGCTACAAAAATTTCTCGCTTACCCCTAGCAACGCGCACTCACACAAAAGTCATTTTTGGTCCTCGTGATTTTTGGGACGCAAATACAACAAACTACAGTGTAAAACTCTAATAATTGCAAGTTCAAAACAGACAACAATGATCGATTATTTCAACAAAAAATGGGAAAATAAAAAGAATCGCATTTTCGGTTTTTATTGGCGTGTAAAAATGACGAAAAAATGCAACTGGAAGTCTTTCGAGTGAGGAAAAAATTTTTTTTTGTATATTATTTACGGAAATCGACTTACTCGAGCCCTAAAGTCCAATTGATGAATTGTGCTACGAACAAAATCAGGGGCTGCCATGCTACTGACCATCTTATGAAGTCCAGCAATTGAGCGTAGAGAACGTGCGGTCGTTCCCATCTGAGAATTTTTTGTTGAGGAAAATGTGTGGATTCAAAATATTATTCAAGTTTTTGAAAATGACAAAAATTGTTGAATTTGGAACATTTTGGAAATTGTTTGAATTTTCAGAATTTTATACAAAATACGAATTTTTACAATTTTGAAAAAAGAATTTACAAAACTTTGACAGTTGTGAATTTTAAGATAAGTTACATTTGTATTTATAATTTTCATAATAATTCCGAAGTTTGAAAAAGGATACGGATTTCGGAATAGTTTCTTGAGGTCGACTTTTTCTTTGCAATAAGGGCAAGTTTGCTTCTTGCCGACAATGCACCAGCCTCTTATGCAAAACTCGTGGAAAGTGTGCTCGCAATTCAATTTATACGTGTTTTCTATAACTCCTTCTTCGTGCTCTGAAACGAGCAATTTGTTGCCGCACACTGCGCAGACGTTGGGCTCTAAAGTCCTCATCGGCATACTTCCAGGGGCGTAATACTGTAAATAATACCAAATGAATTAATTTATAATCATTTGAACTGTACAGAGTTTCAGAAAATATTTTGAAATTCCATCAAATTAATATATGTCTAAAGTTTCAAACGTTTAAAATTCAACGAAAAAGAAAAAAAAAGGGAAAGTACTAAAAAAATAGAAATGCGTTTTGGAATTTTTAAATTCTGAAAAGTTGTGAAATTCCTAAAAGTATAAAAATTTTCAAAATCCCTTGAACTTGGAAATTTGTCAAAATAATCGAAAATCTTGAAATATATTAAAAATGTTCCAACTAAACAAAAGTTTCTCGAAATTTTAGAAACTTGTGAAATGTTTGAAATTTTGACAATTATGAGAACTTCCTTAATTTGCAAGATTTTCGCAACTTTTTTCAATCTCTGTAATTTCTGGAAATTTTTGGAATTCTGAAAATTGTTGTAATACTTAAAACTTTCGAAATTATCTTGAATCTCGAAATATTCCGAATTATCAAGTTTCTTGGAATATAAAGAATTCGTAAAATTTCTGTAATATCAAGAATTATGAAAATATTTCAAATTTTCACAATTTCCGAAACTGTTACAAATCTCTGAAATTTACGGAAATTTTGAAATTTTCGAACTTTCCAAAATTCTAATAACTTCCGAAATTCGCAAAATACTTCAAACTTTAAAAATTCTCGAAATTGTTAAAAATCTTGGAATGTTAAAAATGTTCCAAATGATTAGTTTTCTCCGAATGTCAAAAATTCGTCAAACCCTCATAAATTAATGAAAATTTTTTTTAAATTCAGTATCGTTGCACTTTTTTCAAGGTTGATATTTTGTTTCCGTTTTTTTCCACTTTTGATAATTTTCGATAAATATTGTTAAAAAATAAGATTTTGTAAAAATTTTTCATATAAAATAACTTGAAAAAATATGTATAATTAGCATATATTTGTTGTATAACTAAAATATTCTTACAAATTTTTTGAGATTGCTAGAAATATTAGATATTTTATTAAATTCTTTAAAAATAATTACAAACATTTTCAAAAATTGCATAGTTAACGGTAAAAAAATCTATAGGTATCAACTAAATGTTCAAAATATTGAAAATGTTATAAAAATTTTGAAAATATTCTACAATACGAGTTGTTCCACATTTTTTTGGTTGATAACAATAGTCTCAAAATTCTACATGTTTCAGGGCTGTAAGAAACTTTGAATGAACAAATTAAATATTTTTAAAAAATATATTTTTTTGAGACAAAATTGATAATTTGTCGAATTAATTTATAAATTCATCAATTTCATCCATTTAATTGATAAATAAAAAAAAAAAAAAAAAAAGAATCTCGCAATATTTTCTCCAATTTCCAAAAAATTTCCACACATTACCAAACATAATTTTTTTTCAAATCATAATTCTCGTTCTCAAAAATTCTAAAAATAACAACTCACGCCAATGTGCGAAGCCATTTTGTCCGCAGATATTTCCGCGAGATCCCGTCCCAAAACCCCGTAATATAAACCATAAACAATGAGTAAAATGGCGCAGTCCATCCACGCCTGTGGTTTTTGATCAAAAACGAGGTTGAGGCCAAAAAATGTGGCCAGCATCACAAAATATCCCAGAATTCCTAAAGTGTAGCTAAGCTTATAAATGAAATAAAACCATTTGTACACTAATCTGAAACAAAAAACAACATATCAGTTAATTGAAAAGTTTTTCAATATTCTTCAGTGATGATCATGCATTAATTTATAATTGAAAAAAAACCTTGGAGTTGTTCCCAAAATAGGTTTTTGGATAGCTTTCCTAACTACGAGCCCTGTGATGCATGAAAATACAAGCCAGGAGAATATAAATCTCCACCAAAGATTTTTCATTCCCAATCCCATAGGGATTATCCACATCGCTAAGAGGGATATTAGCTGAAATAGAAAAAAATTGATTTCATTTAGTTCTAATTTTCCTACATTTTTGTTAGTGTTATGATTTAACTTTTTTTTTAATATTTCATGTTTTGATTTGCTCTAAACTTAATTTTCCCCTCCCCCCACAAACTAAATAAACAATTCCTACACCCCTGATTTAATGTATTAATTTTATATTTATTAATGTATTGATTTGTATTAATTATTAATATCAATTTTGATGTATTAATTAATATATTAATTTGTATTGATTATTAATATCAAATTTAATGTATTAATTTTCTACTTAAAAATGAGATTTTCCTTTTACCTGATAAGACTTAAAATGCCGCTTTTTCCATACTATCAAAACTACTTCAACGACTGTCAATGTCACTAGCAATATTATAAACATTTCGGCGTGCATTGATTCGTGCCCTCGATGCATTTCGTGAATTTTCATTCGTTCCAATCTGCAAACATCAATGAAATGATATAGAATTTGATAAGAAAAAAATCATCATATAAACTGCAAGAATGTCACATGAAAAACCACTATAATTTACATCAATAACACAAGTAGGCGAATCGTAAAATATTCACAACACTAATCAATAACTGTATTTACCTCCATTTTTCCTCGGGAGTTAAATCAGCTTCGCTCTGAAAATAGATTTTCGAATAAAAAAACGATCGATAGCGTTATTCTTTTGTTGCAAATGCCTCGTAAATACACTTTTAACTACTGTCAGCGCAAGATAAACAAACCGTTTTTACATAACGTCCTTTTCAAGAGGTTATACCTCAGGAGACGAGAAAAAAAAGGTACGATTTTCGAGGATTTTGTAACTTACGATGTTTGTTAGGACGTGAAAATCCATGGTGGAAAAATGTTGTTGAATTAAAAATAAGAGTATTGTCAGCTATTGAAATGTCATTTTGCAGCTGAAGTGGTACATTTTTTTTTAAATGACAGCAATGACATTGATGAGTGACATGTGGCCATGATGATAACATCGATATCGACAATATCGACATGATGGTTTTCGAGTTTTCTAATGACAATTTATTATCGATAGCTCGACTGAGTTCGACTATCGAGATAAAATGTTCTTACCATTCAACATGGCGAATTGTTGGGACCACACGAGAGTTTCAAAGTCATTTCGTTTAGAATATCGATTTTTGTTAAAATATGAGAAACGCTTGAGTATTTTACACTTTATTTGGAATATTGTGATTAATTATGCAATTGAGTGTTCAGAAACTGGAAAGTGAGAGTCGTGCAATAGAGAATTTAACGACTGAGGAATATTTGAAATTTTCAAACATCGGGAAAATTTAGTGAAATAAAAATTTGATGATTACAAGCATGACAATGAAGGAACACCAATTAAGCTATTTTATTATTTTCATTTATTACAAAAAATTATTACATATAATTTTTAACGTATATTATGACGATGTAATAATGGTCGGATATAGTTAAATTTTTCATCATTTCCGAAATTGCTTCTAGAATGTGTATTTTTACTATCATCAAAGCAAAAATTCCTTTTCTTCAAAAATTTCTCGAAAATAATTGTTTTAAATTTTTTCGTTGGAGGGTATTTTTGCAACTCAACCACGTAAACTCAAAACATGTGAGAGCTACCTGAATAAAGCTTGATTTTATACCTGTTTTGGTAGCAAAATGACCCTCATTGAAATTGCACTTATGGATCCTAGGCATCATAAGGGAGTCTGTAACATATTTTCCGAAATTTTTAAATCTTTATTAGTTTAGTACTATATACACGGCGAAAATTTTACTAAAAATATGAAATACTGTATTTTTTTATCACGACTTTCTCATAAATTACAAAAAACTAAGCCTATAAAAATCACTCGAAATACAAAAAATGAATCCTGATTCGTACTGAAGCATTATTTGACTCCATTACTAAAAATCCACATAAAGAAACACAAAAAACCCCTGAAATGCATTCCAACTCTTAAATTTCGCGCTATGTTGCAAAAAGTTCGCTCTATTGAATCGCGAAAAGCTACGATTCTGCAGCGCGCGAATTCCAGATGACTAGAAACAATTAAAAATTTGATTCGAATTCCCAAACGTATGTACGTATACGATGATAAATACACAAAAAATGTCCGAATTGAAAATTTTCACGTACATAACAAAAAAAACGTACTGCATTTTGGATTTCGATAAAACCCCAAATAAGTAATTTCAGACCTCATACGTAAATATGGGCTCACAAATATTAAAGAACTGCATCAAATGAAGCTCCCACAGTAATTTTTAACAATGTTCGCCGTCATTTTATGCTAGTTATAAAAAAACGAACGTAGTACGTTCTACTGATATGAGGATGGCGTTATTTTCGTCGATTGCTAGGCGTCTTTTCATGTGGTATTTCTACGTGAATAGCGGCAGTATGCACATACATATTCGCTACTCGCAAGAGATCGCCAGAATGATTGTTTCCATGGCTGTTATACACTGTACCAAGACTGTTCTTGTAATTAATTGCATTTGAAAATGCTAGAGAATATTAATGTGAAAAAATTGCACATTACGTAATTTTGCTCGTATCGGTATTCATTATCAGTGTTATAATTACGTTGGAAAAATAGTTCGAATTGAAACTGAGCAGTGCATTGAAAATTGCATGGGAAAGTCCAAAAAAGGAGTTACGTGGATTACGTGGTATGCTCATTTCAGAATTTTGGTTTTATATTCTAATCGTTCGAGAATTCATGTAATCCGAGGGGATTTTTTTCTGTGTTCGTTGATATCGTATATGCAGCGATTGTAGTGTAATAAAAGGCTTGGGTGTAATTCTAGATCTGGAACTTTCCATATTAGCTGCATGTGCGTTAAATGTGCAGCGTGTACGCATTTGTTCACTCGGTCGTTTAATTTGATGTCTTTGTGGAGTTGGTTCGCGAATGATGGAAAGATTGTGATGATTTCTTTGATACTAATTATTTTATTTCAGGATTTTTCCTTTTCGATATGTTTGTTTGTCATTGATCGATTAATTCGTGGATGATCGATGAATTTTCGAATTTTGAAATGTATTATACCGCATGTCGATTTATGATGATTGGGGAAAATTTTTTTTGACATATACTAAAATGTACGTGAAAGAAAATTTGATAAACAAAAAGAGAATTTCAAGAAATTATCAATTTCTGTTATTTTGAAAATCTTCGATAAACTTGAATTTCCGAAAGTTTTACATTAGATGAATCGGAAATTGAAAATTTTCAAACATTCGAAATTCAAAAATCTTTTACATCTCTCAAAATGTACCAAAAAAACGCGAAAATACAAGAATCCACGTACAGAAAATTCTAAAATTTATGAACAATAAAAAATGTTCGAATAATCATTCATAAATCCAAAAATCAGTCATTATCTAAATTAATTCCAAAACAGCAATCACTCGAAAAAAAAATATCTCGCAATATTCCATCAACAATCAACGTATATTCTACGACAGGAAACGAAACAATTTTTTCTCGCAATTCATTGATACACAATACGGATCCCGTTATCTCCGCATTTAACGTGTCTACGTACAACGACTCGCTAATTAAAACAATTACCCTGTCATTTACACCCAACGTGACGCAAAGACACGAATATCCCGACCAACACCGTACACTATCACAAAAAACGACTCTCGTCACATTCGAGAATCATTGCCCCTGAAAAATAACAGACGTCGAAAAGGAAAGAGTTGCGGTCCGCGCGTTTGTGCGGCGCCAACGTTTCGCGTATAAACTTTCCACGATATTTTTTTATCGCGGTGACGCTCTGGATTATCAGTCATATTTGAATTCGCCGCATGGCGTATTTTAGGCCTCGATATTGTCTCGGAGTCTGGCGCCAAATATAGAAATGTGTATACACGTTCATTAATAATGCCTCGCGATAAGTGCATTTTTGTCGCATCTCTAGAGCGCAGTGCGCACATGAGCGTGGAAAATGTATTAGTGGGGTAAATTGAGAAATGTTGACACGGGAAGTCTAGGTTCATGCGCTGGATTAATGATATCAGTGCGAGATTCGATGACGGAAATTATTGTACTCGTTCGGATCATGGGGTAACGACGTTATTTTGCTGCGGGTGATTTTTTCTGAAGGAAAGTTTGTGATTTTTGAGGGGGTTTTTGGTTTTCGACGTGGAGGGGAGCTTGTAGCGTGAGTATTTTTTGGATGGCGAACGGGGGAGGAGATGTTTGATGGTTTTTGGTGATTTTCGGTGGTGATTTTGTTTTTGGGGTATATTATTATGTTGAAAGTACGGTGTGATCGTGGGAAAAGTTTTGGCAATTGGAAAAAAACTGGAAATCGGGGGATTCTAACGGAAATTTTTTATAACCGAAAAATTAAAGAGGAATGAGGGGTTTTTTAAATTATGATATTGGTGGGAAAATTTACGGAATTTTGGAATTCTGAAACTTTCGGATTCAGGTATACATGGAGGAAATTTGAAATTCTGGTCGTTTGAAAACTAAAACATGAAATCACAAAATCACATCAGTTTCGGAATAAAAATATTCGGAACTTCTAATAGAAAATGTGTAACTTTGCAAACTCAAAAACTGTGATGAGAAATAACTTCGAAATTTTTTATCAAAAAATTCGAAAATGCAGAAATCCCAATTGGAAAAATTTTGAGTTGTGGAATTTGTATTCAAAGTTTCAGATATAAAAAATTTAGACGGTTAAAAGTTCTGAAACTGGAGGAAATCAAAAATCATAAACACCTAAATTAAATGACTCGAACTGTTTCTTTGAGTTCCTAGGTGCTGAATATTCAATTCCAAAACACGAATTTTCACGTTTCAAAATACGAAAGTATTAAAAAAACAAGAATTTCAACTCAAAGATACAAAAAATAGATTTTGGACAATGAAAAGAGTTTAAGAAATGAAAATTTGGACTTCGAAAAATCATATAAAATGTATCATCATCAAATTAAAAAATCTAAATTTTATCTGTGGTTCAATCTTCCAAAAAAACAATAAAAATTCCCAAAATCCTCCACAATGTACCCATACAATGAAAAACCTCCATCCCAACTCATCCCAAGCACCTAAAAACTACTAAAAACTGAAAATCCCCCTTCCCAAAAAAACCAAAAATACATCGAACCCCACTCACAAGTAAATTTTTATAGGAAAAATAAATCCCTGCAAAAAGTCCACGCCTCCTAAAAACCTCGTAAAAAACTGATGGAAGTATCTCCAAAAATAACATAAGCAAGAATATGACGAACGAAATGAGCTCCACGTCCACAGACGTCGATATGAACGGGAAAACGAAAGACCGGAGCGCGAGGTGCAGAAATCTGCTCGCATTTTGGATGCTCGGGCTGTGCAATAATTTCGGATACGTTGTTATGTTGAGTGCGGCCCATGATATCTTGCGTCACAAATTCGAAAGCGTGGTGAGTGAAGCCATAAAAAAATCGTTAAAAAACGTCTTTCGGCGATAGTTATAAACAATTTTTGGAATTCGATAATCAGGAGTCTCCAGCCCCTGAATTTTCGAATTCTTCCAATTTGCCTGGAGAACACAAAAGAACATGCAACGCTGTTTCAACAGGGCTCATTCTCCTCGCAGACATTCTCCCTTCGTTGGTTGTAAAATTAACAACGCCATTTTTGCCCTTTCACGTGCAGTAAGTGATATTGAAAATTTTCTTACTCGATCGAGTCGATTCCGAAGACTGTTTTTCTTCTGGTATATGAGGGAACAATTGAGAAATTCAGGGAATCCGGGATAATTTGGAAAGACTCGAGTTTTTAATTTTGGAGAACTTTTGCTATCTTACGATTCAGAGGGAAATTCAGAGAATTCGTCTTATCGTCACTCGTTTGGTTTTTTTTTCCAACACTTGTGCATACAAACGTTTTGCATATTTCGTATGGAATATTATGACGAAAAATCTTGCATTTTTAGTTTGGAAGATGAAATCTCATCTTTTTACTCATCATGAGAGGTTAGGCACGATTTTCAAGATCTTGTACATCATTTTACGTACGCTATAATCGGAATTTCTAATGACTTTCACGATCACAGGACAGTCACAAAATTCGCCACTCTGGAATTTAATGTTGGAAAAAATTTTGAAACCGTGCTGATTTGTGATTAGGGAGTGTTTTTGATATGTACAATTTTCTAGGCGATGGAAACGCATTCGTTCCTGAGTTCGCGGTGTACTTGGAAGTAAATGGTACTTACTTGAAGGTACTTTACTTATCGAGTAGTTCACCGCACAATAAGTTATACCAACTGTATGATATTGATTTTGATGTACATACAGAGAAAAATTTACATCAATTCGGAAACCGGTGCATGATAAATGTAATGAGAAAATTTCGGAAATGATTTAAATGATTTAATGACTTCAAGATGCGATAGCTTCTGAATTTATCGGAGAAACAAATTTTCTAATGATAATGAAATTTGAGTTGTGAGCTTTTATCACAATCAAAGATGCCCCTCTCGAAAAACTCGAGAAAAAGGTAAAAATCATCGACTTGACTCTAGAGTCATTAAATTGATTCAGCCGAGTAGTCTTATTTCGAGCTTTAAGTGTACTTAAAAGAACATCGACACTTTTTATCATTCCAAAATGAGAAATTTAACTCAGCATGAAGGAAAAAGTTGAAATGATTCGAAATATTCCTACGATGAAGAATGAACTGATTCACTTGATGATTTCCAGCTCTCGAATGACTTTCTGTGTATTACTTTCCGCGTCGGGATTTGTTCTTGTTTCAACGAGCACAACGAAATTGGTGGCAATTCTCGGCGTCGTCGCCACATCTTTTTCGTGTGGATTAGGAGAAGTTACGTTACTTAGCTACAGTCACAGATTTAGCAGGTATTTCAATAATTCCATTTCAGTAATTATATATATTTGATGTGATTAGCTAATAAAAATTACATTTCTAATTCAGTGTGCTCGATTGTATGTATTCGATGTTCAAATGATGCTTTATATTATTTCTTCAAGAATTACGGAGTTGGTAGATACTTTTATCATCTAATCGTCATTTGAGATACAAAATATTGCCACAATGACATCATTTTTGAACAAACTGTTGATTGTACGGAATGTTTATACTTTTCTTATCTCGAATCCAAACAAAGTTTCGCAAACTAGTGGCATGAATTGTACCAGAAGTGATCAAGTGATTATCTTGGTGAAGTTTGTGAAGGTTTCACTTTTACGTAAATATTTCAGTCATTTGCGAAAAAATGACTGGATATTTTTATTTTTGAGTGCGAGCTTCCAAAGTTTGAGAATCAAAACACACAGAAAAAAATGATAATGACATCATATTTTTCAGGTCAACAATTTCGACGTGGTCGTCAGGTACAGGAGGTAAGATTATTTTTGATCAGGCATCCCCAGTTAGATTACTTCTGGATTGGTTAGTAAAAATTTTACAACTTGAATAGTAATGACTCATTTTATCAACAAAGGGTTATTTTTTAAGGTTCGAGTATTCGATCGATAATAATTTGACGATTTAAGTGATCACACACATAATAAATACCTACCAAAACCCTCATCCGAAAAAGTCCAAAAATACGCGAAATATCTCAAAATGTGTCCAAATTTCAAAAAAAGTACATTCTTGGTAACAAGTCAAGACTAAAATTCCTCTACCATCTCTAACACAGCTCAAAAATAACGGACTTATCAACAATCAAATTAAACCGTCCAACTTTGGACGTTCATAACTCCGCAGCTTTCGAGTTTCGAGAAAAATGACCTCAATCACTTTCGTCTTCAATTTTCACGAAGAATCAACCGATTACTGCAGGTGCTGGAATAATCGGTGCTCTCGCATACGCGGGTCTCACAACATGGATCTCGACGGAGCAAACGCTCCTCGCGATGCTGACAGTGCCCGCGGTTCAAGCCGCCACGTTTTGGCTGGTGCTGGTCCACCCACTGCCGAACAAAAAAGCGGTGGTGCAAAAACCCGAAGACGGAAGCCAAGAGCTACTACTGCCAACGCCGCAGAAAACTTTCAAGGAAAAAGTCAATTTGATTCCCAAATTATTGGTCTACATGGTGCCATTGACTTTCGTGTACTTGTTCGAGTATTTCATCAACCAGGGATTGGTAATTGGAGCACAATGAGTTCCAAAATTCATGTTTTCTGTTGCCTAAAAGTTAAGAGAGGAGTGGAGAAGGCTTGATAACTTCAATTAGGTTCAATTTTCCGTCCATTTGAGTGAGAAAATGACCCTTAATGAAATCGCATTTTGTTTTCAGTACGAGCTTATCGAGTTCAGAGGGATTTGGTTGAACCACGATGAACAGTATCGCTGGCTTCAAGTGGACTATCAAATTGGGGTGTTCATTTCGAGATCATCGGTCAATTTTTTGACTGTTAATCGTATTTGGATGATGTGCATATTGCAGGTACACAGAATGTTCTTAGGTCTACAAACGTAATTTATTTTTGGATTGTTGAAAAATGACTGGAGCGCTTACAATTTTTTGAATTCAATTATTTGAGGCTTTATTAATTCATTGGGATTTTTTTGTTTTGCTCACTTCTTCATGTTACTTTTTTTGAATGAAATTCAGTCATTGGGGAACTGCAGAGTTTGACAGATACTTTTTTTGCAGCTCGTGAATGTCCTTGCACTATTTTTCGAAACTTTGTATTACTACATCCCGAATATTTGGATAGTATTTGGGCTTGTTATGTGGGAAGGGCTGCTTGGAGGAGCAGCATACGTTAATACTTTCTACAAAATGTCGAAAAAGGTTTGTTGTTTGTTGGATGTAATTTGGGGTGGGTACGTAAAGTATTGATATTTTCTGAGTTTTTTTATGATGAAGAATAGATACAGTTTCGTAACTAATAAGCGAATAGTTTAGAGAAATATATTTGTATCTTGTTTTATCATAATTATTTTATTCTCTTGAAATACCAACAAGTCTGAATCTTACTATTTTCTCGATTTCCAACATTTTCTACGTATTTTTAGAAACTTGCGGCATTCCGAAAAAGTTGAAAAATTTCTTGAGTGTCAAGACATTTTTTCATAATTTTCGCTTGATTTTCACTTTCTTCTGACATTCTAAATTATTCGTAAAGTATATAGCATTCAAAAATTTCCGTTCAATTTCAACGAAATTGATCATTTTTTCGTAAAAATATACATCACGAATTTAAATTAATAAAATTATGAAAAATTTGTGAAAATAGACTTTTCAGAGCTTCCAAAAATACACAAAGCTCAAAAAGCTCAAAAATCGTCGCGAAGAAAAAAGTCTAAAGTACCTAAAATACTAAAATAGTTCGAAAACCCCAAAATATGATCGAAGTTCCAAAAATTATCCTATCATCAATCCCTTTCGGTTTTTTACTGAAAATTTTCGAAAATCCCTCCCCTGCCCCGACGCCGTAAAAAAACTTCAAGTCCGCCACTATTTCTATGTAACTTATCCAAAATACAAACTTGAAGTCTCCAAACCTCTGTAGGTTCCTAAAGAGGATCGCGAAGCAGCTTTAGGAATAGTAGCTATGGCGGATTCCATAGGGATAGCAATCGCAGGATGGTTGTCGATGCCGGTGCACAACGCGATTTGCAGGTTACCTCAACCCCACCGACCATGAAATTAGAGAACCCAAAACTGTCCATCACACCAAGTGTACTTACACGTGGCCTCAATCGCCCGCAGATTTTTGAAGTACAATAAAAATCGCCAATGTGAGCAAAATATCGAACTTTTCATAGAATCGATTTTTTCGTCAGCTCGAACAACTGCGTACATTCGAAAAACATGATTGTATGGCGATAAAATGACCATATCGCGTGGAGACCGACGAAAACATTCGGTTGTTTTTGTTTTCTAAATTATCTCGAGGACGTTTTCGGAAAATGAGTTCTATTGTATTTATTGAACACGAGTATTTTTCATGGCATTCTTTCATTCGTTTGTAGAGAAAAATCGACTTATGTGAGATTTTAGGAGCATTTTGTGTGAGGAAAATGATTTCGGAAGATGTTTACTGATGCGAATTTTTGTATGAGATCGTGAATGATTTGGAATAGTGTAAATTATGCTTTTATTTCTACGAATAAAATATTGGCATTTCACGTTTGACTCATTTATTTCGTTACAATCGCGATATTTTAGTTTGATAAGATGTGGGTGTAGAAATCGTTGGTGGAGATAAGAGATAAATTGAATGTCCAAGTGGTTGGATTTTTCATTCAGTACAGCGCAGACCTGTGAAATTAGAGTGTTTTTTTGGAGCTTGGTGATCACTTTGGGAATATAGAAAAGGTCGGGAGTAGTGAATCGCATGCAGGAGAGAGAATAAAAACAGGTGGGAAATTTATTAGTTAATACACTGTGTTTTTGGGGTGATGGATGATTAGAAATTTGGGTTCCAAAGTCTAATTCGTAATCTACTCTGTCAAGTATCACGAGTGAATGTTGGTATTATTTTTAAATTTAATCTGTTAAAATTGACATTTTTTTAGTAGAGTTCGTTTCAAAATTGAGAATAATTTTGATATAGATAAATGGAATTTATTTGAATCTCAATCTAATCCAGGTTATTGTGTAGCTCGGGAAAATGACGTACATATTTAATTGATAATTATTTGAGTTCTGATGAGTGATAAGATTTTTCATTTTCCAAAATTATTACAAATCTCTCGGGTTCGTTCCATGAATTTCCAGGCTTTCTCATCTTCAAAAAGTTCGAGAACTTCTCTTGGTTATCGAAAGATGACGAAAAATTCCAGACAACATTTTCAAATTTGAAAAATTTAGTTTCCGAAGGAAAATATTCAACATTTTGAAAAGTTCTTAGAGATTTTTCATGAATTGAAAAATCTCACAATTTATTTCTTATTCCTCAAAAGTTTTATTAGTGTTTAAATTTTGTAAGAACCACAAATAAATGTCCGGAAATTTTTGAAAATTACCGAAAATTTGAAAAAATATCAAAAATGTGTAATTTTCTAGGGAAAGTATCTATTATTTTCAACGCTGTTCCAAATTTTAAATAATGAAAAGATAGTTCGAAACGATTCGAAATTTTCAATTAAATGAAAAAGAAGAGTCGAATATTTGATTTTCTGATTTCTGAAGCTTCCGAAATTGGGATTCAAAACAGAAAAATTAACTTCGCGCATGCAATACGTATTTTTCCAATCATAAGTTCAATTTTGAAAACAAGTTTACGAAATAATTGCATTTTTCAAAAAAACGAACAAATTGCAACTTCAGCAATAGATGAACAACAAAAAATCATCACATGTCAGGAATGGGTGATTCGGTTGCTCTTTATCCCTCTCTCTCTCTCTCTCTCTCTCTCTCTCTCTCTCTCTCTCACCATACGACTGCTCTCGCGAGAGAGAAAAGGACAGTTGCGTAGTTTCCCATCCCTATCAAATGTACAACACACTGTCTTTGGTGCAAGTGTTCAGCCAACTTCATAAACGTAATTGTAAATGTAATAAACAAACATAATTTTTGTTCTAGACAATTTATTGAATGCGAAGTTTAAACACTGTACGTGCGTCATCAGCTATGACATAATATTATGATATATAATTCTTAAAACTAATTCTTAAAACGCATTGTTTAGCGCGTAGTGAGAAATTAATTTTCATAAAAAATATCGTAGTAGAAACGGTCGAAAATCAATTGGATTCGTGTGAATTAATCATAAATAATTGACCTAATTGATACCACCAATTAGTTAATTTATATCACTTGTTTTTATCATTATTATTGATTAATATTATCTTTCAATCGACAGTTGAAGTTTCAGTGACGATCATACGAACAAAATGAACATGTTTTTTTAATGACTGTAAATAATAGAACGGATATTTTATCGGCTTTCACTGTTAGCAAATGATTGTCGTAAGACAGCTCGAGTCAGTTAAATCGCGGCAGTTTTACGTAATAAC
>JAPYZK010002097.1:0-15106 GCA_030522785.1 Platygaster equestris | reverse complement strand
GACCTCCAAACGTTTTTTTGCGAACTCCAAAACTCTCCAAACGAAATCCAAACGATTACAATGTTTTTTCGAATAATTTTCCCTCATTTTCGCGCTATCATCATGGGGATGAAAGAATCGATGCACCCCAGTGTATGTATGAATGACATGGCAGTCGTCGTCTGCCTGGGTTGTGATTGTGACAATTTGTAATATTGTATGGCGCGCAATTTGAAATGTGGCTCGGTTCGAGTTTGTGAACCACCTGGTATCATTATTTTGCCCGACAGTAGGGTTAAAGAAATATTGTGCATTATTCAGTGGACATTTTTGGAACAATTTACGTGTCAGTGTGGCGCTTTTGGAACTATTTACGTTGCACTAGCTGACACCATTCGGTAAGGAGCCACACAACACTCATTTTTTAGGGGGCGTTACAGACTCGTAACATGGTGGTTTCGAATAATCGAGTTTGAAATTAAAATGAGCGAAATTTTTCATTTTTCACTTGGAATATGAAGATTAGTGTACATTTCAGAGATTTTAAGGGAAATTTTCAATTTTCGAAAAGTTTGTAAGAATTTTCGGAAAATTTGAAGGTTTTTGAGAAACTTTCTTTTCAGAGAAATCGTCAAATTTTTGAAAAATTAACCAACTATCTGGCAACACTGTTTGAACGGAAAAAAATCCTGGTCTAAAAATTAAAACTCGAAGAGAAAGAAAATGTCCCAAATACGCGCATTTTTTGTAATTTTATGCGACGAAATAAATGACGATCGATAGAGAAAAATGGAAAGTTGCAAGAAAAAATTTTCCGTTTATAATTATTTATATATTTATGTACGACTCATGATGTAAAAAATTTTTTGGATTCCGATTTTTCCAAGTTGCAGATTATATTCATCATATTTCAAGAAAAATCAAGGAGTGCGAGAAAATGGTGGAAGTACAGCGAAAAGATAGAATATATATGTATATATATTATATTAATTTTTACATCATATACTTCGGATTTTTTCGAAAAAAATTTCAATGATTGACGTTTTTAATTTTGATGACCACGTGAATTTTCGAAAACGTCGAAAATTAGGGAACTGGGAAGATTATCATTGCACAACGAATGTTATCGATTTTCACAATGAAAAGCATCGAAAATTTACACACTGACTTCGAATGTACCTATGAATTGGTGCAATAACCGGTTGCGCGCTCGGAAAATCCCATAGCGCGCTATCGGAACTTTCGAGCGCGCAACCAGTTATTGCATAGAACAGTTAAATCGTCATTTTTTGTGAATGGTATCATTTGGAATACAATAAAAACAGTTTTCCGAATGTTGAAAAAACTCCGTTTCAAAGCTTTCGTAAGATCACATTTTATTCTAAACAATACCATAAAATTACAAAGCATCGAAAGAACCAACAACGAAAATCTTGAAAAACGAAAAAAAAAAATACCCAAAAATGTGATTGCTCAAGAAATTCCTGTAATGATTTCTCGTACCCAAAAAAATTCCCAAACACACAACAAACGAAAATCTGACGAAAAACTCCATCGAATGACGATCGAAAAACGACACAAACAACTTGAAGAATGTGATAAAGAGAGCTCCGCACTGAAATCACTGAAATATTCTCAGCCGAATTTCCCAAAAAATACAACGAAGCAACTCCCCACCCCTCCCCCCAGCCCTAATTTCCAACGTCATATAAATTTCCCCTCGACTGACTATATTTCACTAATTTCAGTGTTTAACGAATGTAAAAAAAAAACTAGCGAAGTAGTACTAAAAGTACCAAAAACTTCGTATACCCTAGTGGACACGTTTACTCAGATAAACAGTTTACGCGATGTTTGCATGAAATTTACGTTAACTCCAACATACATGTAAAATGTTCGCATCAAATGTGGGTAAACAGTTTACACGATGTTTGCACGAGATTTACATCGAATTTGCGTAAAAATGTCAACTAGGAAAAAACCATGACACGAAGTTTACACCTAATGAACGAAAAAAAAAGAATCTTAACGAACATTTCCTATATCTGATTCTTCACGAGCAGAAACCGTAATTGTTGTCAAATGTGCAATATATTGACGTAAGTTATAGAAAATAAGGGCACGATACACTTTATTAGACAAATACGCGAAGTGCGAACGAGAATTTCGATCTTTTACGGGAACCCTTACAGTATAAACTCGCTTATGTTGAGCGAGCGTGACTTCAGCGCGAGATCAGAGCTTCCCCCCTCCCCCCAGAAACCACTGATTGGTCAAGTGAAGGGAATGACCCAAAACTGAGTTTCTACTGTATAACACGAAAAAGGTTGGAAATTTTCGATTCAGTCTATAAATATATAAATACGCTATAAAAATGAAAATAAATGTAAATTATATTATGTGATCGAGTCAGTTCGAAACGCTCAAACTTTTCTCCCTTCCTAATATTATTTTTTACATTTCGAACAACGAAACATTTTTTTTCGTTTGTAGACTTAGTAGACGAATTTATTTTCTGAAAAATCATTCTGTTGTAATATAAATGACGAGAAATATAATTTTTATAAAATCTGATGTACTTATTTGTTTATAACTTTTTCGAAGTTGACATTTTCATGATTTTTTTGACGTTTGGTTATTCATTCACGCTCCAGTTGATGAATGAGAAAATTATGTAAAATCATGAGTTACCAAAGATCGAAAATTTTGAAACAATTTTTCGACAACATCAATTATCGATGTTTTTTTTATATAGGTGTGCTGGATGGTGCGTGAATAATTCGACGAGTTTATTGGAAATGTGATATTTGTTTACTTAATATTTTGTACCTCAAGCAAGATGCAATAATGGGTAGAAAATCAAAACTGGGGAGGTGATTCGGTAAGGATCATTTTCTTGTAGGAACAGATGGGAAAATGATCCTTATTGCAGAAATGGTATGTGGGGTTTGCGGTAAGGCTCATTTTTCTCTGCTCTTAGGTAGAAAAGTGGGCCTTATTGAAAATGGAGGCTGACCGGTTGTGATTTTTTAGCCTTTGAATATATTTTGTGGAATACGGTCGTAATTGTATGAGTTCCGCAGGAGAAAATGACGAGCGCGTCGATACAAGTAGGCTCGCGATGTATCACGTTATCTTTGAAAAGCGACGGAAAACTATTGTACTTTTTGAGTTCCCGCGGGGAAAAATAGCGCTGAAATTTGGGGGAAGAGATTTTTTTTTTCGTTATTGTGCAAAATGTCTTGCGTATACACTTTTCTCGCGCATGCGCATAGTAGTCGGATAGAAATAAAGTTTCTGAACAAACTTTGAATCTACGAGTTTTTTGTGTCCTTTTTTATTTTTGTAAATATTTTGTAAATATTTTAGAAAATTATAGAAATGTTTGACAACTACGAAGGAAAGTCTTCAAACGAAATTTACGAGTGTTAGGTGATTCATTAACATTGGAAAATCAAAGAAATATGTTGCGAATTTTCGTTACGAAAAAAAAAAAAAACATCGAAAAATTCCACAGAAATTCTGGAAAATTTGAAAAATGTAGCACATTGCAAAAAAGCATATTTTAAAAAATAGTAAAACAATGCATATATTCACGAAAATCAAATTTTTCGAGAAACTTGATGATTTTTAATATTTTTAACATTTCCAGATTTTCAACAATTATGTCGGGAATCTTCAGTTTGGAGGATTTCGAGAATTTGACAAGTTTGTAGAAGGTTTAAAATTTTGAAAAATTCCGAAAATTTCGGAGTTTTGCAATAGTTTAAAAAACTCTGAAAATGCACTAGCTTTTTAATATAATTCTCGGAATTACGAAAATTTTACGAAGAAATCTTGACATTTCAAAGAACTTAATAATTTGGAATGTTTCGAATACTTCGAGATTTTGCACAATTTTCAAAATTTGTCGAGTTTGAAGTAATTTGGAAGTCATTGGAATTTCGAGAATTACAAAATTTTCGCAAATTTTGGACACGTCCTTGCTGGAATAGTATATTTCTCAACGTGTAAAGAAAAGGAGCTTCATTTCTGCGAATGGAAATTTTTTTTAAATTCTACAAATATACTCAACGATTTTCAAACTTTACAATTCATGAAAATTAAAATCCACTGTCTAAAATCAGACAATGTTTCAGAATGTCTAAATTTTCAAATTTTCAAAATTTTGACATTGACAAGTTTCTCTGAATTTTGAAAATGTTGTTTGAATATTCAAAATTTCCAGGGTGCACACGATTTTCAAGATTTTTTGAATGTTCACAGTTTTCGAAGTTTCCGAAATTCCTATTATCATCCAATAATGATGATTGTAAAAAAAATTGTGTAAAATAATCGATTTATTGCATTCCCGATAGAAAGTAAATAAAAAAGGGAAAAAACATTTTAAAGATCCATATTAACATTTTATTGCCAATAACCGACACGAAAAATGCACATGCAGGCAATTCAAAAATTTTCACATTGTTTTTTAATGCAAATGAAAAAAGAGTTACAATGTTCCATTTAATTTCCATTCTGAGGCCGCTTCGGCAAATAACTTAGCCCTTTCCATTCCATATGATCTCTTATTATCTGGGAGAACGACCTAAAACATTTTTTTACATATTTTTGGAAAAAAGGTCGTAAAATTGTTTGAATATTGCAAGATTTGTAAATATTTTCGTAAATTTTGATAATTAATTTCGGAATCGGCAAATTTGGCAAAACTTCGTATTTGTTTGAGTATTTTTCAATATCAATATTGAGATTTTCCTAGTTTTTTGGTATATTCCACAAAAATCGTTGGCAAAAATATTCAAATACTCAAATATTCGAATACTTAATTTCAATTTAGATGATTAAGAAGCATTATGGATAATTTGTCAGCAAAATTTAAAATATTATGAATATTAAATTAAATTTATGAATACCAAACAAATATTTTCGGAAACATATTAAAATTGCTCACTAATTCTAAGATTTTTTTTTAACTTCTTGTCCATTCTTTAAAAATCGTTCCCGAGAATATTCGAGTACGAAAATTCGGATGTTTAACTATCAATCGGGTTAACTTGTATTTGTATACATATTTTTAGGAAATTTGAAAAATTGTGCATCAATTGTGATTTTGTCATCAACTCCAAAAAAAGATTTAAATACGTTAATTATAATGACAGTTTTAAATCGATTACGTAAAACATGTCGATTTACAATTTTAACGTCATCGAATTGGCTGAAAGCTCGATAAAGTCTTCTGATTTCGTCAACTCGGCTGATCGGTTCACCCTTGGAATCCATCCAACCTCTCTGCTGGTAAAACGGAATGTATTTCTCCCAAAATTGTTCGAAATCTGGCGAAATTGTGTAAATTCTCAAATCTTTGAAATCCGTCTTGCAAAGCACGGTTTCCGCCGCGACTGTCGCGGCTGCGATCAAAATCGTCAATTTCGAATGTGGCCCACGAAAAGGGGAAAATTCAATTCGACCCACGTTGCTGGGAAATGTCAGAATTTTGAGAATATTATTTCGGAAATGAGGCAGTTTTTGATGTTTGAATATTTGCAAAATTTTTAACACATCAAAAATCTCCAAGTTTTTTATTTTCGAGTATTTTTGAGATTTTTGATACATTGGAGAAAATAATAATTATATAAAATAAAAAAATAATATCGAAGTTCCTCATTTTCGAATATTTTTAATATTTTTAATACATCGAAAATATCGAAGTTTCTCATTTCAGAATATTTTTGAGATTTTTAATACATCGAAAAAAATGATGATTATATGAAGTGAGGAAGTAATATCGAATTTTCTCATTTTTGAGTATTATTGAGATTTTCAATACATCGAAAAAAAATGATAATATAAAATGAAAAAATTATCCCGAAATTCCTCATTTTCGAATATTCTGAATATTGTCAGTACATTGAGAAAAATGGAATAAAATAAAATAAAAAAAGAAAAAAATGTTAAAATTTTACATTTTCGAATATTTTATAAGTATTGAAGATTTTCTTTGAAGCCATTGACGGTTTACATAATTTATAGATAATCAAAACTTCACTGCAATTTTCATATTTTCTCCGTTACTAAATTTCATTCGCGGAAAATACGAAAATTCAATTTTCGAAATCCTGAAAACACTTGAACTAAATAAAATTGTTTCGATCTTCCTGCAAAATTTCCATGAAACTGATGGTAAATTTTTCAACATAATTATAAATGAACCACTTTCAGAATTCGTTCATAATTTTCCAGAAATAGTAAAAATCCAAATTTTTATCACTATTTTCACTTTTTTTTTAAACTTTACCATTTATTAATTGTTGTATGAAAATAGAAATGAAAATTCTTAATGTGTTTATGTACAAAAATGTGCGTATAATTTTTTTTTTCTTACTCATAATGTTTATCCACGAAAAAAATGCCAATAGCTGGTAGGTTTTTCGGTGGCGTTACGAGAGGAAAAACTTCGCCGTAAACATATGCAACGACGTATCCGTCATCGTCCACTTGAAAATTGTACATTATCTTCCTACTAACATAATAAAAATCATCGTCATTAAAACTGCCATTAACTAGATCCATTTCAATTTTCCGAGAATTCATATTCCTAAACCAACAAATTCTATACAAAATAATTTCGAAATGCAATCAAAATATGAGCTTTGAAAACATTTTATAACTTCGAGAAATTTATTTTCCTGTTTTCCGAAAATTTGGAAATACGTAAATGAAAAAGTTTTGGTTGGAAATGAAAAATTTCAAAATTCAAAAAAGTATTGAATATTACACAGTTTGATTTTTTCTGAATCAAAACTAAGACGATTCGAATATTTGACGAAATTAAAGAAAATGCACAATCAATATCCTTACAAAAAAATTACGATCATTAAGAAAAAAAAATAAGGATTGAAATGGATAATTGAATTTATCGTTTGAACTTTCGATTCAATGAAAATTACTTTAATAATTTAAAACACTATACGATATTGTACACATATTTATTTAAACATATATTTTTCGTTACCTATTAGTAAGTAGTGTCTAAATACACTAAAGGAATTCGTGATACATCGAAATTTTCCGATATTTATCACAATATTCTTGATCACGACTTAATTATAATCAACAATTTTGACGACACTCAGAACATGAATCGTCAAATAATAACACGGTACAAAAGATCTGATTAAAAAAGTCTCGGTAAAATAAAAAATCCCATCCTCTATCAGAATAAAAATTCATTAAAACGAATTTCTCCCAGATAACTAACATTTTTTATCGCCTATAACAAATTTGTCAACAATAATGTAATAATTGTGATATTTCCCTCGATTTCTCGGACGTCAAATTTGTATTCACAAAATTCGCTCGTATTTTCAACAATTGAACCGTGACTGAAGTGAAGAAAAGAGCTAAGTAGCCAAATTTTGGTTTGTCCTCGTACTAATAATCGAATTAATTGGAAACGAAGTAAAAATAAAGTCAACAGAAATGACTTAGAAATAGGAGAACGTTTGTTATCTCTATTTCGTAATTTATATGATTAATTCTTAATAGGGTAAAATAGCTAGGAAAATTTTATAGTTTCATGAGAACAAAATTGGGAGTTGCCAGCATTTTATTCTTTATTCATAATTCGTGAAATATGACGAATTGACCAGGTTTTTTAAAAATATATTTTCAGGAAAATCATCCGAAATTCATGTCCATGTTAAATAATTAATTATTTTGGAAATAATTGTTCAAAGTTAGTTATCCAAGTACGAAAAAATGGAGCATTTTGATTATTGCGAGAAATTGAAAAACGTTATTTGTCTGATTTTCGACAGGAAAATGTTTCGAAAATAATTTATTTTTCAAGTTTTTTAAGTTTTTGAATTTATTCCAAAACTTGCGTAGATAATGTAGATAAAAGTTTTACAAAAACTATAATCACTAGAAATTAATCTAGTGAATTCTCAATCGAAATCCAATAAAGAAGAAAAAAACCATTTTGTAATTCATGTAAACATTTTATTTCCAACCAGCACCACAATAATGTACACACAGAAAATTCAAAAAAGAAATTCAACATGGTATTTGAATCCAAATGCGGACAAAAAGTTAAATCGTCCCATCCAATTTCCAATCCGAGGCCGCTTCGACGAACACCTTGGCTCGCTTCATTCCGTAAAATTTGTCATTATCTGGGAGAACGACCTAGAATAAAAAATTTTCTTGATTTCATTAATGATTTAACGATTCTCCGAAAATATTCCAATACGAACATTTCGATCAGTTTTTATTGAATTACTTCAAAAAATGTCTATTTACAATATCGACGTCGTCAAATTGGCTGAAAGCTCGATAAAGTCTTCGAATTTCGTCCATTAGACCGATCGGTTCACCCTTGGACTCCATCCAATTTCTCCCACGATAATAAGGAACGTACTTGTTCCAAAATTTCACGAAATCGTACGAAACTGTGTAAATCCTCAAATTCCTGTACTTTGTCTTACAAAGAACGATTTCCGCCGCGACTGTCGCCGCCGCGATCATTATCGTCATTTTCGTTTGTGGCCCACGAAACTTGGAAAATTCAACTCGACCCACATTGCTGGAAAATCGAATTTTTCAGTATATTTTATCAAAAAAATTAAATTTTTTGATACTTGAGTATTTTAAACATGCTCAATACATCGAAAATATCGAAGTTTTTCATTTTCGAAATATTTTTATACGAATCATCAATAACTTTCATGATTTTTGAGTATCTTCTGTCGAATGCTCAGAAACTTGCTGCGAGTTACATTTTTTTCAATTTTTACATTTCTGTTTCGGAAATTTGAAACTAAGTTCAGTCATTCCCGAAAAACGTTGAGTATCGAATTTTTTATTCAATATTTTAGATTCTCGAGAATTTTCATGTAATTTACGGTTAATTTTTATCTCGATTAATTTGTTACAGAATTCGATTAAAATTTTCCGAAAATCGTCGGAATCCGAATTTTTCGATAATTTTGACATTTTCGAAAATAAAAAATATATGCTTGGGAATAAAAATGCGAACTCTTGATTTTCCTACGTTTCAATCACTGATCTCTATTTAACACGAGTTAAATAGAGATCAGTGGTTTCAATACATCAAACTGCGCGTAAAATTTGTTTCTTACTCGTAATGTTTCTCGCTGAAAAAAACGCCAATAGCTGGTAGATATTTTGGTGGCAGTTCGAAAGGAAAAACTTCGCCGTGAACATAGGCGACGACGTATCCGTCAGACGCCACACGAAACATTTTCACCATTTTTCTGCTCGAAGGAACGTAATTAATATCATCGTTTATCGAAAGTACCATAATAAATAAAGACCATTACAAGTTTTCTAAAATTATTATGTACCAAGAAATCATCCAAATAAAATTCCTAAACACGAACGAACACTTGGAAAATATTAATTGTCCGCTTCGAGAAATTCAATTTCTTTTGACCGAGAATTTATTAATTCGTGAATAAAAAAGTTTCAATTATTATTAAGTGATTAGTAGTTGACCCAAAACAATTAGCTGACAAATTTGTCAACAACTACGTTATAGCCGTCATATTACCTCGATTTCTCGAATGTCAAATTAAGATTGACACAATTCCACCTGTGTTTGCAGCAACAGAACCGTAACTAAAGTGAAACAAAAACACGCTACGGAGAAAATTTTTGATTTGTCGTTCTTCTGATGATCGAATTATCGAATAAATTGGAAACTTATGTGAACGATAGACTTCGGGCGGAGAAAAACAGTTAAACTTCTGAATGCTTCTAAACCTACAAAGCACAATTCATTGTCATATATTTTGAATTACTTCACGCAACTGCTTTTTAGATTAAGACTCAAGACCTTGAGTCATCGCTGGTCATCGCCTCGAAAACTCGAACTAAATCAAGATGTATCGATGCCGCCATGTTGCCCGCGAAATTCAGATTTTCAAGTCCTTTGCGCTGTAACTAAAAATGAAGCAAAGAAAAATGATTTAGAAACGCGAAAGAAAATTTCGTGCCAAAATCGGGTATTTTTTTGAGTTGTTTTGAATATTATTTTTGGGAAAGTCTTGTTGAATTCATTTTACCATATATTTGACACTTATAATTTTGTCGCAAGTCGCAACTATTGAAAATGATGGCAAAATTTTTACGTTCGCGATAATGAAGAATGCTAAATCATGTACAATCATTTTGTTTTTTTAGAGAAATGTATTTTTCCCAACGCCGTGGAGAAAATGCGATTTTCTCCATGGCTTAAATTTTCTCCATTGACCCTAATTTCAAACTTCAGCTGTCAATTGCCCCTTACGTACTGCAATTTTCCTTCCAAGTTGTATGAATGTTGACCTATTTCAAGGGGTTACTTAGAAATAGGTTTTATATATATATTTTTTTTGTATTCATTATGTCATGTTTCTTATTTTTCTTATACCATTCAGGAAAGGAATGAAAATGCATTGGTTTTAATTATGCAGCTTTTATTTTCACATCCTGGTCCTTACAATAATTTATATTAGTGTAAAATTGACAAAATTAATCACAAACACCATGGTAGAAACATAACATTGCAAACATTTTGGATACGCAAAATTCTAGTTACTCGAATCCGCAGTACATATCACATATAATAGAAGACGTCGATGCAGTTTTCGTGCATATTATTTACAAATTCTCACTCGGTGTAAATTTCCTTGTAAAACTCATTTTTTCGGTTTCCGGAATAAGAAATATTTCGCGAATTTTTGAATATTACGCGGGCTACATTTTTTTGTTCACGACTGTGTAATTTGTATGTTATAGAAAAAAAATAAATAATCAAAAGAGAACGAATCAAGTTATAACGTTTTTTTCGGAAAAAACATTATATAATCAACAAGAGTAATGAATCATAGAATTTTCCGATACGTACACAATTTTTTACATCTTTCAAGAGACGAATCAATGATAAAATTAATTTACAACCAGTAATTCATGTAACAATTATAATTATGTGGAATGCATCTTTGGAAAACCGCTGAAAATGTGAAATTTTTGCTTTTTCAGTTTGAAAATTCGCAGTTGAAGATTTTCTGGATTTTTGAATATGTTCGAACTTACAAAAATTATTCATTACTGTCTAAAAATTGTATAATAGAGGAGTCAGAAATTAAAATTTGTATTTTAACGGTTTTCCAAACTTTGAAACCAAAACCACGTGGAATGTTCGTAGGTGTCGTATTGACAGTCCAAACAGCCTCAAATTTTCGGAAAAAAATAAAAAAAAAAAATTTGGAGGAAACATTTTTTTCCGAAATTCCGAGACTGACTAGTACAAAATTAATTACAAATTAAGATCGATATTTGGCACGTAAAACTTAACGAGATATGACATTATTTTACAGCAATGACGATCGTCAAACATTACGAATAACTAATTATTTTGTTTCTCAAATTGATTAAACTCATTTCAATGTGTCCTATTGTAATTTTTCAAATGCGAAAATGAAAATTTTCGTCAATAAATGAATATTAACCCGATTAGAACATTTTTTGTATGAATTTCACAGACTTGAAATTACGTAGCTTTTTTTCAAAGTCGTGATTTCTACGCACTATTGAAGAAATTCTGTGAACATTCTACGCATGTAGATGAACCTCTTTTATTAATGTGAAAATCGGAAAATTTCACGTTTTCTTTTATACTTGTATTTCGACACATTTGATTTTGAAAATGTATGATAATTGAAAAAAGTTACAAAATTCAGAAACTCGAGCATTTTTTCGATCTGTAAAATCTCCAAGTTTCGAATTAAAACGGCAAATCCATCCAATTTTCGAATTAACCTACTTTCACACAAAATATTGAATTCGAGCAGAAATCTCAAAAAATGCCGAATTATCCACAAACAAGAAAGGTTTTCATTTCGTAAAATTTCCGATTTTCTAAAGCCCCAAAATCGCAAATTCGCCAAAAATCACCTTTCCGTTCAAATTTCTGCCAAAATCTCAAGAAATTACAAAATTCATAAAAAGTCGCAAAGAAATCGTTCTTAATCGAACAGAAAATAGGTAATTATATAAATTATGTACAAAAAGTCTCATGAAGTTTAAACAATTATTTCTCCCAACGCCGTGGAGAAAATGCGATTTTCTCCACGTTGTGGAAAAAATATAGTCCTCAACTTGTGCAGAAGAGCTTTTTGAACGAATGTGATTGCAAAACTCGCCTTTGACTCGTCTTGCAGACTTTACATTCGTTGAAAAAGCTCCTTCCGCACTCGTTGAGAGAAATATACTATTTCAGGCTCAAAATCGATGCTGAAAGTTGTTTTTCGTTTTCGTATTCAGTGCCTTTCGCGTGATTCTTCCCTTTCTCTGTGTACTGCGTGTCTTCTTGGTTCTGGAACGTTCGGGGTGACGGGTCGACGTTTCGATCTTTTGAATTTCGCGATGTCTTCGCCAAAAACGTCCCCTGTTCGAAGGGCGGAGATCAAATCGTCGAACTCGCCCTTGTTGTCGGCGTGGCCGTTGCCGTTCGTCTCGTTTTTCTTGTTCAGAGCTATGTCTTTCAGGATGCCTTCTCTCGAGTTTTTTCTCTCCATCGTACGTTTTTTCAACTATCATCAACATTGATTTAATTCATTCATCGTTCAATTCTGATAATTTCATATTATAAAGAAATCGAACTGACAAAATAGGAAGTCCGAAAATATTCACGATTTTCGGCAATTTTCCACAACAGTATAAAGAACAATTGTTTTCGATGTAATTATCAATTTTGGTTTTTTTTTTTTTTTTTTTTTTTGAGTGAGTGAATGTCGAAATTGAAAATTCAGAACGTTCAAGTTGGATAATATAAATGTTATTTTAGTTGAAAATTGTAGACGTTAAATATATAAAATTATGATTTTACTTCTTGTTCCTGTTTAGCTCGTCGTTCATCTTCTTCGGCTTTTTTCCTCATATTTTCCACGTCCTGTCTAGCTTCTGACAGCGCTTGGAGGAAATTTTCGAAAATACCAAAAAATTCGTCGGGCTGCACGCCAGCTGAATCTTCTCCAAATAGTCTTACAGCTCTGTCAAACTGAGTACAAAGAATCAATAATGAGAAGAAATCTAAAATTTTTGAAATCATCACTCGAAACTTCCACGACTGTGACGGAAAACGAAAATTTCGGAGTAATTTGGAATCCGTTTTTTTACTCTCGAACGCAATTAAATATATTATTTTTTATATATGTGTTTCCGGAAATATCATTTCACTAGTGGCAGAATGTAATATTTTTTCACTCGGACGTATAAACATGTAGAACGTACTCGAGTTTTCATGTCTTGAAATAAATCTTCTGCTTCGGCGAGTCTGCAGGTCGCTTGCACTTGGAAATCCCGCATTGCCGGTAAAAACATGTCTTCTTGCGACACTTGAGCTTGGCCTCGATGAAAATCTGCGGAATTTGGATTTTTAGATTCTCGAGTTTTGAAGCGTTTCGAAGCTTTGAGGATTTT
The DNA here is from genome assembly GCA_030522785.1 of Platygaster equestris. Classification (NCBI taxonomy): domain Eukaryota; kingdom Metazoa; phylum Arthropoda; class Insecta; order Hymenoptera; family Platygastridae; genus Platygaster; species Platygaster equestris. Next base: position 1,642 of record JAPYZK010002097.1, on the reverse strand, counting down.
GAAAGCTCTGGAATTTTGGAGATTAAATGAAAATGAATATCTGAAGCTGTCGAAACTTTTGAAAAATCACGGAGTTTCGGAGAATTACGAATTTTGAAAGTTATCGAGTTCTGGAATCTGCCAAGTTGTCAAGTTTCGGAGAATTCTGGAGTTCAGAAACTTGGAAATTTTTCAAATTTTGGCAACTTTGGAAATTCGAGATTTTGTAGACTTACGAAGTTTTCCAGTTTTTCGAGTTTTGAATATGGAAGTTTCAAATCTATCAGGAATTCCAAATTTTTGACATTTTCAAGTTTCTTCGAGATTCCGAAGTTTTGGATGTGGTAAATTTCGGAATTTACTGAGTTTGAAGAATTTTGAAGCTCCGAGAATTCGAATTTTTCAGAAATTTATGCATTTTCGAAAATTTCGAAAGTTTTAGGATTTTGAACTTTCGAAGCATTTTAAAGTTTTTGCATTTTTCTTGCAAGTTTTCGCATTTTTCGAAGTTTTCTTAATCTATGAGTTTCTGAAAATCATGAATTTTCGAAAGTTTCGGAGATTTTGGAATTTTTGAACAAGTTTCTGAGCATTTAAGAAAATTTCAGAGTTTTGGGGAGTTTGCAAATTTAAAAGTTACCAAGTTTCAAGATTTTAAAGGTTCCGAGAGTTCCGAAAGTTTTCGATTTATCAACAATTTTCGAAGATTTTGGAAGATTTGGAATTCAAAAATTTAGAGATCTCAGAATGTTGGAATTGGAAGAATTTTGAAGAATTTTGAATTCCAGTCAATTTTAAAATTTCGAAGTTATTACATCGTAAAATTGCAAAATTTTTTCAAGTCTCGGAAATTTCGGAAGTTTCGAACCGGAAAATTTGAATTTTTTCTCTTTTTTCTTTACTTTAACATTCTAATCACGGAATTTTAACCTTCAGAGAATTTGAAAGAATTTCAAATTTCAGATAATTTCGGAGTTCCGAAATCACAAAATTTAAAATGTTTCAAGTCTCGAAAATTCCGGAAATTTCGCAATAATTCCAAACTTTCGAACATCAAAACTCGCGAAAAACATGATGAAATCCGAATCCAAAATCCCCCCAAAATTTCCCAACTTATCCCATTCCCCCCTCCCCCCTTGTCCAAATTCCAAAAAAACATTACCAATTTCCCTTTGGACGTCCTGGAGGCCGTTTTTCAGGTTGGCCATCTCTTTCTGGAGGTCGGCCATGCTGACCTTGGCGGCCGTCCTGCAGTGCGGCATGTCCTCCTCGATGTCCAGGACCTCCCTGAACCTGGACTCCAGCATTTGCACCAGAAAGTGCAAGAGGGTCGTGCCCTTGGCACAGGACGACTTGGTGTCGACCAAGCGGTTGAGGGAGGCCAGGCGGAAGCCGTTGGCGTTTCCCCGGGCGTTCCCGCGGTTCACGTAGTTGCCCAGGGCGAGCACCAGCTCCAGGAGCTTCCTCAGGCGCCGCGACCTGGTGACCTGGCGACTCGCCTCCAGGACCGCGCGCATCCGGGGCGTCAGCTCCGCGATGCTCGCGGGGAATTTTTTCTTGTAGTGCAAGGCGCGGAGCCTTTGCTCGTAGTGGGGAACTCTGGGAGTTTAATGAAATTTTTGGTTTTTAAAAAAGAAGTTCAAGGAATTTGAGTCGGAATTGT
>JAPYZK010002096.1:0-15109 GCA_030522785.1 Platygaster equestris | reverse complement strand
CGAGGTTCCCTCTCTCCGCGACTTGAGCGCGAACGATTCAAATGCCAAGCCCCAGAAAACCGGATTCCCGGTGTTGGCGAGTTGGAATTAGGAAAATTTTGGAAACCGATTTTCGAGTAAATTTACTCGCCGCATCCAACTTGGCGAGTCTGATGGGGATGTGCATCGCCCTGGCGAAAAAAAATATCTTTGCAATGGCCGACAGAAATAAAATATATATCTTACCGGTATCTTTTTTATATCTTGTTTCAGATGTTAAAACGACGTCTTTTCTGCATCGCTTCCTGAATGTCTTTTCCTGTATATCCAACGAATATGTGAAAAATATTTTTTGGTATAGAAAGACATGGCTGAATGTCTTATCGATATCTTTTCAAAAATACATAACATTGAGAGTATTACACTATCACCCCTGGACCTTCTTTTTTTCGTCAAGGCGTGCAAAGTGCAAACTGCAATGTGCAACTCTAGTCACAACAAGTGACAAGGTCGTGCAATTGTGACAAAAGGCGCGCCTTTTCATTTTGAGGTTACGTACAAAAATATAAAATAGTTCTTTGGAGTGTTTTGAAGTCATCAAAAGTCATTTGAGTCATTTTGTGCAATTTTATGCAATAACCAAGCAGCTGACGCTATTACCATTGATCTTGAGGACGAGACATCGAAAAATAATTGTAAGCAAATAACGCCTGGGATATTTCTGCGAATTTGTATAAAGTACCAGCAGCAATACACGCAAAACCATGGAAGAGCCAAAAATTGCACATCAAAAAGTGACAACTGTCAAATATGTGCAATTCGGCATTTTGTCGCCCAATGAAATCGTGAGTATTTTTCGATATTTCTAAGTGTGGTTTTAACGTTTTCAAGTAATATTTGATGTTGTCAAAATTCGCCATTGTACCATATTAGTGACATCTTATGTCCCAGGGTCACAATTTCATCGTTGAATTTCGGACGAAAATTATATTTAAAGATTTTTCGCCAAAATCAATTTCATTGTCAATTTTGACAATGCTGAATTTGACAATTTAACACAATCCATCGACATCATTTCGAAGTGAAAAAACTTTTGGTCTTTTCAAAGAAGAAAAAATTGATTTCAAACTATGTATATATTTATGTTATATGGTTGAAGATTGGAAAATTGATAATTTCATTGAAAATTTCACAAAAACTAGGAAGTTTTCAACTGCAGTATACTACTGAAATAAAATTTCATTTTTTTTGGCAAAGAGAAACTAGTTAAAAAATTTGTGAGTATCAAATGCCATTGATATTTTTGCTCTGTGTAAAAATGCGATACTTATAAAAATCCATTGTTTTTTTTCATTTTCCATGATTTCTGAAACTATTAATTTTCAAAGTAATAACATTGTCGAAATAAAGTTTTGACATTTTTTAATTTAGATTTTTGCAAATATCGGACAATTGAAGTTGATTTTGAAAATTTAATAATGAAACAATGGAATTTAAACTTCTAAAGTTTTTAAACTCGAAATTATCTAATTGAAATTTTCATTTTTTTTTTATTCTCGCTTTCCAAAATGTTGAATATCAGAATTCTCATTTTCATATTTTGCAATACAAAAATGAAAGTTGATAAATTTTCAAACAAATTGTGTTTTCAAATAATGACGACTGAAGTATAAATTTTGAACTAGAAGGGGGTCGTCCGTAAATCACATGACGCTATTGAAAAGAGACGCAAATATGATACGAGATAAGTGCACATCACGTAATTTACGGACAACCCGAAGTTGGATTTTTTTTTTTTTTTAATTTTTATAATAGTAAGCTTCAAAGTTCCAAAATTTTAGGGTTTTGAGTTTAAAATTAGATATTCAGAAATTTGAAAATTGTAATTCTTGGAAATCCAGAAATGATAAAATTTGATACTTCAAATTTCACCATTCATTAATTTAAAAATGTTAGAATTCAATCTATCATGTTTGGCAATTTTGTAGTTCTAAAAAGTAAAAAAGAAAAAAATGTGGTATCCAATAACGTACAAAAACTTGGAAATGAACACTCAAAAATTTGGAATTTTGTAAATTTGGAAACAAAAGTTGAATTAATTCATAATGTCAAATTTCCTAAAATTAGATCGTATTTTTCCAGAGGCAAATGTCAGTCACCGATGATGGAATTCGTTTCGCCGTTTCAATGGAGGAGGGTCGGCCAAAACTAGGAGGTTTGATGGACCCCAGACAAGGCGTCGTTGACAGGGACACAAGATGTCAAACTTGCGCTGGAAATATGACGGAATGCCCGGGTCATTTTGGGCACATTGATTTGGCAAAACCTGTTTTCCACATAGGCTTTTTGCCAAAAGTTCTGAAAATAATGCGCTGCGTTTGTTTCTATTGTTCAAAGCTGTTAATTGAGCCTGTAAGAAAACTTTCTATTCTTCACTTTTCCCGATTTGTTTATTTTCGAAAAATATATTGGTATATTATGCTACAAGTGGAAAAACGACTAGTTTTAAATGAGTGTGAGGTTGGTTTCATGAGCATAAAGAGGGTTTCCTAGTAAATTTTGTTTTTATACAAATTTTCGTTACATAAATTGATTTTATACAACTTGTAAAAAATGTGGAATTTTTGTAAAATTGATTCCATAAAACTTCTATAAAATATGCACTTTTTATAAAGTGATTATGTAAACATTTCAGAGAAAAGTTTGATCATAAAAATTCGAGTTTTATGAATAAAAATATGTTAAGTTTTTATAAAATCGTTTTATTAAAATCGCATATTTCGTAAAAGTTCTATAAAATCGACGTTGTAAAATGTTGATTTTTGTATAAAAAATATTCAATAATGTTACAAGGTTCTTTTTTAATTTCATAAAAAATTTCAAATGCTTAGAATTTTGAACTGTTGATGGATTTCGATCAATTTTGCATTTTTCAAGTATTTTGAAGCTTGAAGTCGTGAAGTGCAGGAATTGTTCAGTTTTTGAACTGTCAAAGCTTCGCAAATGTTATAAGCCTCGGGTTCCTCAACAATTATAAACCTGTTGAATATCGACAATCATTCGAAAGAAACTTAGTACAAGAATATTGATAATCATCAAGTATTTTTCAATCCTTATCCTACCTAATTCCAGACTCATGCAAAAGTCAAAGAAATCGTCCAAAGAACCAAAAACATACCCCGAAGACGTCTCACCTTCATCCACGACTTATGCAAATCTCGAAACTTCTGCGAAGGCGGCGACGAGATAGACATAGGGAAGGAAAACTTGCCACCGAACCCTCGTGACACCAAGAAAATGACTTACCACGGCGGCTGTGGCCGCTACCAACCGAACATTCAACGTTTGGGCCTTGACGTAATCGCTACATGGAAAATCTGCAACGATGAAAACCAAGAAAAGAAAATGAATGTAACGGCCGAACGAGCTCTGCAGATTCTTCGCCACATTTCGGACGAAGAATTAACGATCCTTGGAATGGAGCCAAAATTCGCCCGTCCCGAATGGATGATCATCACGGTTCTTCCCGTGCCACCTATGTCGGTTCGACCCGCGGTCGTCATGTTCGGAACGACCAAGAACCAAGACGACCTGACCCACAAATTAGCCGACATCATCAAAGCCAACAACGAAGTTCGCAAGAGCGAACAATCCGGAGCAGCGACGCACCTCGTTGCGGAGAACGTTTCGATGCTTCAATTCCACGTCGCGACCATGATAGACAACGATATCTCTGGATTGCCCCAATCCATCCACAAATCGGGGAAGCCTTTGAAAGCCTTGAAAGCGAGGCTCAAGGGGAAGGAGGGGAGGGTGCGAGGAAACTTGATGGGGAAGAGAGTGGATTTCTCGGCCCGGGCGGTCATCACTCCGGACCCGAATTTGAGGATCGATCAGATCGGCATACCTCGGTCCATCGCTCACAATATGACTTTTCCCGAGATCGTGACTCCGTTTAATGTGAGCAAGATGAAGGAACTCGTGCATCGAGGGGACGCGCAGTATCCTGGAGCGAAGTACATCATTCGGGAAAATGGGCAAAGGGTCGATTTGCGATTCCACCCGAAATCGTCGGATTTGCAATTGGAGTGTGGTTACAAGGTCGAGAGACACATCAGGGATGGGGATCTGGTGGTTTTTAATAGGCAGCCGACTTTGCACAAGATGAGCATGATGGGGCATCGGGTGAAGGTCTTACCGTGGAGTACTTTTAGGTGAACGGGATTGTTGGTTTTATGTACATTTTTTTTTTTCCATGATATTAACGTTACAAGTAATTCTTATTCTTATCAAATCTTATAGGATCCTTGTAAAAATCGTGGAAATCACCATTCATTGTAATTTCAAAACTTTGAACATTTCAAAAACTTGGAAGTTTTTGTAAATTTGAGAAATTTCAACTTTTCATTGATGTTTTCAAATAGGGTATCCAAACGTTCGTATTTATACGGACATGTCCGTATTTTATGTGCGCTGTCCTGGTTATAGCATTTTTCAAAAAAGATCCGTATTTTTGACCGTTTTCATATAAAAATTGAACATTTCAACTGAAAATTCTGTGACGTGGAATTTGAAGATTGAAATTGAAATTGAAAAATTGAAATTTTGAGCATTTTGATAATGTATAATAATAGTTGAGGTAATTCTTAATAATTGTTGAATTGACAGAAATTTTAAAAATTTTCGGAATTTTCCACAATTTTTAGAATTTCGATAATCCGAAGACTCAAAATTTTAACAATTTTCAAAGTTTCATAAATGAGAAAATTATGAGAATTTTAACAATTTTCAAAGTTTCATAACTGAGAAAATTATGAGAATTTCGAGAGTTTTCTAAGTTTAGATGATTTCAAATATTTTTATTATTGTGAAATATCAACAATTCCAGGAATCCCGTAAATTTTTGAGTATATTAAAATTTACTGAATTTTTAAAAACTTTCAAAATGTCCACAATATTTGTGAATATAAATAATTTTTAAGAGTATGGATCTTTTCAGAATTTTCTAATTTTCGAGAATGTTAAATATTTCGATAATTCTATAATTTTTAGAATTTTGAAGCCTTTTAAAATACATAAAATTATCAAATTTCTTAAAAATTATGAGAATCCAAGAATTTTCAAAGTTTCGAAAATTTCAGATATTTTGATAATTTTAAGAATTTTTGAATTCACGAAAATATTATACAGAATTTTCACATTTTTGAAAATTTTAACGATTTGGAAAATCATGGAAATAAAAAAAAATTTTCAAGTTCCGAAAAATTTAGATATTTTGATTATTTTGAACTTTCGAAATTTTTGAGAATTTCGACAATACAGATAATCTCAAAATTTCTGAATTTTAACGATTCGATAATGTTGAAAATTTCGAAAATTAAAAATATTTTGACAATTCTGAAATTTCAAAACTTTGAAAAGGTTAAGAATTTTTAAAATCTTTAAAATTTTTTAAATTTCTTCTGTCAGCCAAAAAAAATTTAAGTATTTTAAAGATTTTAAAAATCTTGAGAGTTTCGTATACTTCAAACGTTTTTGTAATTTTGAAAATTTGGACGATTTCAAAAAATTACGGAATATTTATAATAATAAGAGGTGTAAGCTGTGGAGCGGGGTGGGGGGGAGGAGGGGCGGTTAAGGAACATGTCCTGGTTTTTCCTTCCTATTATCTGGGCACCCTATTTTCAAACTTCTAAGTGGTTTGAAATTTCCGAAACTTGAAAAATTCCGGCAATTGTATCCTAACCTTTTATTGGAACACATTTTGTACCAAACAATCTCGTTGGCAATATACAACTAAGATATTGGTAAAGCATCAATAAGTTGACCTGAAAAAATGACATTGTCCTGGAAAACCTAGAAACGTCATGGAATTTGACAATTCAAAGAGCGCAACAACTCTGTCTGATATTTGAAAAATTGCAGAATGAACCTCAGCTGCACAACGCCATACAACGCGGACTTCGATGGCGACGAGATGAACATTCACGTTCCCCAATCCATAGAAACTCGAGCCGAAATCGAAAACATCCACATGACGCCCCGGCAGATAATCACTCCCCAGGCCAACCGACCTGTAATGGGAATCGTTCAGGATGCCCTGACCGCCGTTCGCAAGATGACCAAACGAGACTGCTTCATCGAGGAACAGGACATGATGAACATGCTCATGCATGTCCCTAACTGGAACGGGATCATGCCCCAGCCCTGTATCCTCAAACCGACGAGGCTGTGGAGCGGGAAACAACTTTTTTCCTTGCTCATACCTCAGAACATGAACGCGATTCGTACCCATTCCACACATCCCGACAACGAGGACGAAGGACCCTACAAATGGTTATCCCCAGGTGCAGAGATGCTTATAATATATTTAATTTAGTATGAAGTGATTTATGAAAGTTGTTATACGTAACAACTTATAAATATTTACGCATAAACTTTTCCTTTTCCTTTTATATTTTAATAATCGGCTTAGTAAATAATATAACTACTAATAAATAATATAATAAATAACTATAAACCAACCGGTGCCCCGGATACCTACGGCACTGGGCGCATACGTTTCTGCAAAATCTCGCACATCTTGGGCATCTCCCACCCCGAATCTTTGCGCGCGCATCGACGCCGCCGCTGCCGAGCCATAATATAAAAAGGCTCCGCGGATGGCATAAAAAAGAGGTTTTTCGTATCTATTTTTCCTCTAACATAAACAATTATGAACAATATTGACAACTTGCGCTCAACATAAAGTTATAAACAACTCAACGACCATACTATAGTTGCAAAACGGGCATAGTATTTAAAAAACGATAAATAATTGTATGTAAAAACTACAGTTATGTAACAATATTCGAGTGAAAGAACTTTTTGAAATAGAAATCGAAAGATTCAATCTCTCGCTTAACCACTTGCGGGGCTTAGCACCGAACGTCACATGGCGGACGGAATCGAGGACGCTTCATAGCAATTCGCACGCTACATGGCGGGCTTGTGCTTCTTTGCATCCTCGGCGCTTCTTTGCACTTGACGCTTTCAATAGTAGTGTTGGTACGATACATAACGTCCCACCACAGCCGATTAAGAAAAAATTCGAGGGCTTCACGGCGTACCAACAAGTACATCATTGCCAAGAAGATATCCGACGATAACGAAGCCGAGAAGGTAACCAACGACGACGGAGCCTAGAGATTCCCCTTGGAGGAGGACAAGCTGATGGAGTTTATTCTCGTCGAATTCACCGCTCCAGCCGCGCCTTTGTCCCTAATTATTAAATTATACTTGTATTTTTTCGTTTGTTGATTTTTGTGCTTATTCTACATTCTTATCTGATATACATCGCTTATTGTTCATATCAATATACGGTTTCGGCCATTATAATCAATGAACCCGTGTTACTTGTCTTTATTCGCCAACCCCCGCCACCTACATCATTTGTTATCTATCTAACTATAACAATAGCACATTGTTGTGCAAGCTGGCATTGGTGATTTTGACGAAATGAACTCGCCTTCGGCTCGTGCCACAACCCTTCATTTCGTCAAAATCGACAATTGCCAGCGTGCGCAACATAGTACCTTTCTTCACGATGGCCGAAAAATACACTTAAAGTACCAATTTTGAGGTTAGAGTGAAGAAAAGTCAATTACTCAATCACAATTGTGTAATTATATTGTAATTAATGACGTGTAGTTGAGTTATGAGATTGTAATCAATTACGTGTAATTTATAATTGGGCAATTGAAAATAAGTAATCTCGAACATTTCTGCCTAGGTGACACCAAAGTCATGGTGGAAAATGGCGAGCTGGTAATGGGAATTCTGTGCAAGAAGTCGTTGGGCGCTTCGGCCGGTTCGCTGCTCCACATTTGCATGATCGAATACGGACACGAAATTTGCGGCAAGTTTTATAACGACATCCAGTCGGTCGTTAACAACTGGTTGCTGCTGGAAGGTCATTCCATTGGGATTTCGGATACGATCGCTGACTTGGGAACGTTCAAGGAGATACAAAATACCATTAAAAAGGCGAAATACGACGTGATCGAGGTGATAAAAAAAGCGCACAGGATGGAACTCGAACCGACGCCTGGGAATTCGCTCAGGCAGACTTTTGAAAATCAGGTTCGTTATTTTTCAATAGGATACTTCCAACGAGAGTTTATATTTCGGGTGTAAAGTTGAAATAAAATTCAACTTCAAACTTCAACTAGGGAAAGATCAAATTTGTTTTCTGAGTTGACGAATCTTTGAATATTTCGAATGTCTGGAACTGATTTTTCTTTACAATTTGTTGAATTGTGACATTTTAAGTTTGCGAACTTGCGAATTTTCGGTACACAATATTTTAATCTTGTAATTTTCAAATCAGCAAAGTTCCCAATGTGCGAATAATAATTCAGACTTAATAAACTTTCAAGTTTTTAAGTTTTTAAGTTTTTGAATTTCCAGAATTATTTGATTATACAATTGATAAGTGTTGAATTCCTGAAATTGTCATTTCCCGAACTTTCTTTTCCACATTCGATAATCTTTCATTTTTCCGATTGCCAAATGAAATAAATTCCTGTGCATTTTTAGAAAAATGTTTGGAAATCAACTTGAAATTTGAAACTTTCAATTCATAACTTCTAAATATCAATTTGGAAGAAACTTTCCACTGCAAACTTCAACTTGAAACTTGAAAATTTTAACACGACTTTAAAATGTAAATTTCAACTTCAAACTTCAACTTGGAACACAAAATAAGTTATTATTTACATTGCAAAGTTTATGAAAGTTGTTTTTTCAATGGTTAAACCTTTCGAAGTTGTTCTTATAATTTTTTTGATGTTACAGGTTAACAGGATTTTGAATGATGCCAGAGAAAAAACTGGAGAATCGGCCAAAAGAAGTTTGACGGAGCACAACAATTTGAAAGCGATGGTTGTTGCAGGGTCAAAAGGCAGTAACATCAATATTTCACAAGTCATTGCTTGCGTTGGACAGCAGAATGTTGAAGGTCAATAATCATATCATTTTTTTTAAACCTTGACTTACAAGATACTTAATTCGAAAACTTTGTATCGTTGAATGAAAAACTCAATGGTTTTTCTCAATGTCAGATATCAGATATTTTAAAATATTGAGAACATATCGCGATACGAAAAATTCGAAACGATTTTCGAAAAACTGCTTTTTCATCACTCTAACTCCAAAATTTGTAACTTGGAGTTTTCAAAGTTTGTAACCTAACCCAATTTTAAATTGTCAACTTGTAATAAATTCAAAACTCTAACTCCAGACTCATCACCTTCAAACGTAAACTTGTGAGAAACGTTAACTTTGAACTAAAAAGTTCCAAACTCATAAATTATAAATGCCGAGTCACAAAAAAACTTCAACTTCGAACTCAACTCCAAACTCAACATTTGTGAGTCTACGCTTGAATGAAACTCTAAATTTTTAATTCACACATACTCTTTTACATGACGTCTCAAATAACAATGTCCGAAACTTGATAGAGGTAACTTTTTCCAGCTATAAAATGACCTATTTTTCGTGAATCATCTAGTCACCCTAAAATATAGATTTTTTTTTTTGAAAATGTTATCAAGTAATAACTACAGTTACTCAAAAAAGTTACAACAACGTCTTTACTTCTGAAGTTTGGGGTGAGATATAATTAAGTGGTAGTTAGGTAATGAAAGTGTCTATTCGGACGTTTCTGGATATAAACTGGCTATAACTGAAGATAAACTGGATTTAACTGGATGTAACTGGAGATTAGGGTTCGATCTGATTATATTGCCAGTTCTTACGGATTTTCGCGAGTTTTTGGGCTTTTTTTGCATCAAAGCCGATGTCGCCAGTGAGAAATGGAAAAATTTGAGCAAATTGCGACAGACTTCGAGACTTCGCTGTCTTCGAACGTGACTGCACAATGATCGATCTTGTTTTTTTATGACAATATTCGCTCTCACTTTTTCGGAATTTTCGCGAGTTTTTGCACATTTCTTGCGTCAGAGCGAATATTGTCATAAAAAAACGCGATCGATCACTGTCCAATGACGGTAGAAGACAACGAAATCTGTCGCAACTCGCTAAAATTTTTCACTTCTCACGAGCGACATCGGCTTTGATGCAAAAAACGCGCAAAAACTCGCAAAAGTCCGTAAGAATTGGCAATATAATCAGATCGAACCCCTTATCTCCAGTTACATCAAGTTTATATCCAGAAACGTCCCGATAGACACTTCCTCAGATAATAAATTTACAATTTTCAGGCAAACGTATCCCGTTTGGCTTTCGAAAACGCACGCTGCCCCACTTTATCAAAGACGACTACGGGCCTGAGTCCCGCGGCTTCGTCGAGAACTCGTACCTCGCGGGATTGACCCCGACCGAGTTCTTCTTTCACGCCATGGGAGGTCGCGAGGGCCTCATCGACACTGCCGTCAAGACCGCGGAAACCGGCTACATCCAGAGAAGGCTCGTCAAGGCCATGGAGTCCATTATGGTCCAATACGACAACACGGTGCGCGACCCCTACGGCGGACTGATCCAGTTGTGCTATGGCGAAGACGGCCTCTGCGGCGAAGCCGTCGAGTTCCAAATCCTCCCCACCGTCAGGCTTAGCGACAAAGCCTTCGAACGCAAATTCAAGTTCGACTCCGCGAACGAGCGGAAAATGCAGAAAATCTTTCACCCGAGCATCGTGCGGGAACTCATAGGATCCGGGGAATCAATTCAGGCGTTGGAACAGGAGTGGCAACAGCTGGACGAGGATCGACGCCTTCTCCGGGAAATTTTTCCCACGGGTGACTCCAAGGTCGCGCTCCCATGCAACCTGCAGAGGATGATCTGGAACGCGCAAAAGATCTTCCACGTCGACAAGAAGAAACCGACGGATTTAAGCCCGAGCATGGTGATTAAGGGGGTGAAGGATATGCTGGCCAGGTGCGTCGTCGTGACCGGGGACGATCGGCTGAGCAAGCAGGCTAACGAGAACGCGACGTTGCTGTTCCAGTGTCTCGTCAGATCGACGCTTTGCACCAGAGCTGTGTCGGAGGATTACGGGTTCGTGCAGTTTTTATTCACCTTTTCATGTATTCTGAAATGAACGTATTCATTTTCCGTGTATAAGTAGTAGAGGTGTGCGGGATCATAAATTTCAAGGGATTCTCGAAATTTCTTGGTGCCCCAAACTTTTGGTGCTTTTCGAGCCATTTCGAGATCTCAAATTTTTTTCAAATTTATGTACAGTCGCCTCTACTTGATTTGCCTCTTTTTAATTTGCCGCTCCCCTCAATTCTCACTCGAGCCTGCTCCCACCACGACTGAGCCGGCCCGGTGATCGAGAATTGTTTCGCTCTCTATTTAATTTGCCGTCGGTTTCTACATTTTTCAACGTGTTTTTGATCCAAGCCACTTTTTGTTGAACATATCATGTCTCAAGTACTCTGGTGGAAGTGGGAGTTTCGAGAATGCACCCAGTTTTTCGGGTAAATGGTAATTTTTTTTTTAATGACAAATTCATTCAACATTTGACAAGTCAATTTTTTTAGTGTGAAAAAATCATTATATTATCAATTGGATCATTCTGAATCGAAAAGATTCTTTCGACTTTTCGCGTAGAATGCGCTGTTTTCGAGTAAATAATTCATAAACAATCCAAAAATCGTGAAAATCACCATATTTCAATGGTTGTTATAAAGAAACCAGTGATTAGATTCGCGATTTTTTAATGTTTTTTTAATTATATAAAACCTACTGCCTGATACTGGATTATTTTTTTGTAATATTATGCAGGGTTACGGAACGCTCGATCAATCCGGAACGTTCCGACCCGTCTGGAACGCCCGATCGATCCGGAAAATTCCGACCCGTCCGGAACGCTCGATTGATCCGGAACTTTTGACAATGAATAATAACACATCTCTTGACGAAGAATTCATAGCACATATTATACTGCTATGCATTATTTTCTCTTGATCGCTCCGGGCAAGAACGTTCCAAATTGGAACGTTCTGGAGCGCTTTTTCCAGAACGTTCTGGAACCCTGATATTAAGCTAATGAACTATTTTTTTCGTTTATTGTAAAAATAGGATAAATCTATCAAAAATGGAAAATCGCTTGTATTCTTAGTATTCTCATAACAACCATTGAAGTATAGTAATTTTCACGATTTTGGGATTGTTAAGTTATCATTTATTCGAAAACAACGCATTCTACGTAAAAAGAAAAGAGGATCTTTTTGATTCAGAATAAGGCAATTTGTAATAAGATGATTTTTTAGAAATAAAAAAGCTGATTCGTAAATTTTCAACTTCATTTGTTAATTAAAAGAAAGTTGACAATTTTTTCGAAAAAGTATCAGGATATTTTGTTCAGGAGGGTGAAAATTTCCATTTCTACCAGAGTACCTGCGGCGACACGGTATGTCCAAGAAAAAGTGATACTAAGACTTGGGTCATTATTTGTGTTGATGCGCGCTGCAACTTATATAGCGGGCGAAATGAATCGCATCGAGCTCAAGAGTGCGCGGGAGTGGGGGGCCATAAAATACTCCCCTAAGGTACCGGACGCGGCAAATTAAGTAGAGGCGACTGTAGTCTACATGTAGTCCGTCATCATTATTCTTTTTTGTTCTTGTTCAGTGGTTCATTACTGAACCTCTTTGTTATTAAAATTCATTTCTAAAAACAAATAAAGGGTCTTTTTCGAAAATTCCCAGATTTTCATCAGAAGCCTTCGAATGGCTGATCGGCGAGATCGAAAACCGCTTCCAGCAAGCTCAAGTTTGCCCGGGCGAGATGGTCGGCGCGCTCGCCGCTCAATCCCTCGGCGAGCCCGCGACCCAAATGACCTTGAACACTTTTCACTTCGCCGGCGTGTCCTCGAAAAACGTCACCCTGGGAGTCCCCAGGCTCAAGGAAATCATCAACATCAGCAAGAAGCCGAAATCCCCGTCGCTCACGGTTTTCCTCTTGGGTGGAGCGGCTCGGGACGCAGAAAAAGCGAAAGCCGTCTTGTGCCGACTCGAACACACGATATTGAGGAAGGTCGCCTCCAACACCGCGATTTATTACGACCCTGACCTCAAAAACACCGTCATCAAGGAAGATCGAGATTTCGTGAGCGTTTACTACGAAATGCCAGACTATGACCTGTACCAAATGTCGCCATGGTTGTTGAGGATCGAGCTCGACCGCAAACGCATGACGGATAAAAAATTGACGATGGAGCAGATCGCTGAGAAAATCAGCGCGGCGTTTGGTGCGGACCTCAACTGCATTTTTAATGACGACAATGCGGACAAGTTGGTGCTTCGAATCAGGGTTATCATGGTTAAAGATCAATTGGAAGCTATGAGTCAGGAGGATCTCGCGGAACAAATAACGGACGACGTGTTCCTGAGGATAATCGAGACGAATTTGCTGAGCGAATTGACGTTGCAGGTGATTAATGACGTTATGTACCCACGTAGCATTTGTTAGGGTCAATTTTTTGTCAGTTAGGATGCACTGCAGCCACTTAGCAACAAAAAGTTCCTAAAATTGAAGTTCGAAGTTGAAGTTGAAACTTCAGTTCTGAAACTTGATGTTCGAAGTTGAATTTCAAAACTTCTAACCTATAGTTCAATCTATAAACTTCAAGTTCAAAATCCACTCTCAGTACTTTGGAGCCAAAAGTTTGCACTTGAATTCTGAAACTTTACCTTTGAAGTTCAGTTCTGGAACTTTCAAATTTAATTCCTAAACTTCTAAGCTTTGAAATTTAACATCCTTGAAGATCTTCCATTCTGTATGTAAGGCAGTGCTGCCAGAGCAGATCGTTAGAAAATCCGTATATATACCAACGTAAAGGGTGGGGAAAAGTCTTGAAAAATCCGTTAACATCCGTTATCGTTAGAATTTCAAGAAATTGTGTTGAAATTGTCAATTTTCGATAAAATACTTACCTTTTGATAGAAAAAGTGCAATACATTTACCATGGGGGGATTTACATAAAAATTTAAAACATGATGGGTATGGTATATGTTATATATACAACTTTTCTATAACTTTTTAACTATATTTAAACTTTTAATTTGGGAATTCAGAGTTTTTAGTAGTATTTAGAACTCAAAATTCAAAGTTCAAAGTTCGAATTTAAAATATGAAGTTCAACACGTTCACATTTGATATTCTAAGTTCATATTGGAAGTTTACAGTTTAAATTCAAAGTTTAGATTTTCAAATTTGAATGTAAAGTTCGGAAGTTAAGGTTTGAATTTGGAGTTCATATTTGTAAGTTCGAATTCAAGTGTGAAGTTTATACTTAAAGTTCGCAGTTTGGATTTGAAATTTGTAGTTTAAATGAGGTATCTGGAGTTTAGAACAAAAGTTTGCATTTCAAAGTAGAAGTTAGGTTTTAAATTTGAATTCTGGAATTCAAATTTGAAGATTGACGTTTGAAGTTTAAATTTGACATTGGATTTTTACAGGTTTGGAGTGTTCAGTTTGAATCCAAAGTTTGGAGTTTTAAGTTGAAATGTCAAGTATGGAGTTTAAAGTTTGAATTCGAAAGTTCAAATGTATGATTCAGTTTTTAAGTTCAACATCCAAATTCAATGTTGAAATAAGAAATTCGAAGTTCATACTCAAAGTTTGAAGTTAAAATGTAAAGTTTACTATTCAAATTATAAATCGATAGTTCAGAATGGAAGTCTAAAGCTCAAAGTAGAAGTTTGAACTTCAAATTCAAGGTTTAAAATTCGAAGTTAAAATAAGATGATCGAAGTCCATGTATTTAAATTCCAAAGTTGAAATTCGAAGAGTTTGAAGTTTCGAATTCGGAATTCAAGTTCAAAATTTGTGTTTAAATCCGATTTTAAATTTGATGTTTCGAGCTTCAAGTTGAAATTTCGAGTTTCAAGATCCATGTTCAATTCCGCAATTTCAAGTTTGATGTTCAAATTTAAATTTTTCGAATTTTCAAAAAACTGACTCTACTTACTCCAGAATTAACTGTAGTTGACTCAGTAATGTTAATCGAAAATCCGTAGAAAAATTGAAAAATGGCAGTCAATGTAGTTTATAGATGCTGATTACTCATTGAATGAATATTGAAAACGTCAATATGATGTATATATATATAAAGATTTTGAAA
>JAPYZK010002095.1:0-16181 GCA_030522785.1 Platygaster equestris | reverse complement strand
CGGGTTGAAACAAGTTTGAAAATACGTTTTTGAACTTATTAATTCATAACTTTTACTGAATATCTGAACCTCAGAAAGATTATCAAACTTTGGATTTTGTATCATTTTTATTTCTAGAGAGTTTTTTTTAATACACAACGTCAAAATAAATGTGAAAAAAGTCTGTAAAGAAAAATGATTCTTGATTTTTGAAATCGTATTTTTTTTCAAATACAATTTTCGTTTTTGGTTACTTTTTTAAAAATAAACTGAATAAGCTCGTAAAGAAAAATTTTCCCATTGTTAAGTTAGATTGTCACGTTTCAATGGATCTTCTGTTTTACAGAAGATATAGAAAAAAATACTGTAAAAACTAGGCAATATAAACTACATCATTTGAAAATAGACGACCGTCAAGGAGAAATGCATCTGAAAAGACGATTTTTCAATGAAAAGTTTTCAAACGATATCTTTTCTGTTGTCATAAAATATATCCTTCAGAAATAAAAGATATTGTTTGGAAGCAGACGATCCAAATAATCTCATATTAAAAAAAGACGTATCCTCGAAACAAACGATATCGTTTGAAATTAAAACACAATCTTCTTCACGATTTTTTTCACACGATCATTTAAAAAAAAATTCATTTTTAAAGACGATCTTCTATATTTCAGAAGACGTCTTCAAATAAATTCAACCATTCAAAAAATGCAAGACATTTAAAAATACACGATCATTTAAAAAAAATTCATTTTTGGAGACGATCTTCTATATTTCAGAAGACGTCTTCAAATAAATTCAACCATTCAAAAAATTCAAGATATTAAAAAATAGACGATCATTTTAAAAAAATTCATTTTTGGAGACGATCTTCTACATTTCAGAAGACGTCTCCAAATAAATTCAACCATTTAAAAAATGCAAGGTATTCAAAAATACACGATCATTTACAAAAAATTCATTTTTGGAGACGATCTTCTATATTCCAGAAGACGTCTCCAAATAAATTCAACCATTAAAAAAATGCAAGATACTCGAAAATACACGATCATATAAAAAAAAATTCATTTTTGGAGACGATCTTCTACATTAAAAAAAATTCATTTTTGGAGACGATCTTCTACATTTCAGAAGACGTCTCCAAATAAATTCAACTATTTAAAAAACGCAAGATATTCAAAAATACACGATCATTTACAAAAAATTCATTTTTGGAGACGATCTTCTATATTCCAGAAGACGTCCCCAAACAAATTCAACCATTAAGAAAATGCAAGATATCCAAAAATACACGATCGTCTCAAAGAAACCCATTTTTGGAGACGATTTTCATGGGGTCTTGCAAGATCATGTATTTTCCAGAAGACGATAGCGTCGAAAAAATAGACGATCACTTTTCACAAGCTCGTTTCTGAAGACAATTCCCATACATTGGATCCTTGCACGATTTTTCAAAAGACGTCTCCTCCAAACAGACGATATCGTTTGAAAACAAGCCAATTTAACTCGTAAAGACGATTCATCGCCGGTAAATATTATTCGAGCATTCAATTAAAGTCGTTCCCAGAGCACGAGCCGAGGGAAATTTCATCGCGATTATGAAGTCTCGTTGTTTGGAAAGGTTCGATAAATCGCCCGTAACACGAAATGATAAATTCTAACGAGGCGCGCGCCACAGTGAAAGGTTGAAAGTGTTAAAGCATCTTTTGCTGAAACAACAATGATTCATGGGAATATCGTACCTTTTACTCTCGCTCACGTGTGCATTCCTACGATTTTTCTTTTTTTCATTCGCCTTTCGCCTCCTCGTCGCGATCTCGAAAAAATAAAAAGCGTCCCACAATTCGTGCTTTTTTCTCCGGCCTTTGCCCCAGAAAAATCAGGCGCCGGGGGCAATTAATGCGATTCGTTTGAGTGAAAGTAATGGGCTTTTTTATCGCTGCCGAAAACAGAATGCGGCTGCCCCGCGATTTCTCAGCGACAGCCGAGAGCCGCGAGCATGGTTTTCAGCACCGGTCGCATTTTCAACGGCAGACCCAGCAAAAGGGGATCCTGGCCTTGGCAGGTCTCCCTGCAACTTTTGCACCCCAAAATGGGCTTCATCGGGCACTGGTGCGGCGGGGTTTTGATCGACCAGAGCTGGATTCTCACCGCTGCCCACTGCATTCACAAGTACGAAGAATCGCGAATTTTTTAATGTCCCCAGTGGCGGATTTGTGATTCAATTCTGGAGGGGGGGGGGGGGCTTGGGTTTCTCGACTAAATTTTTTAAAAAGCTAATAACGATTATTCATTAGTATAATATGAGTGAGACTTCACTTACAGATTTAGACCCACTTTACAATTCAGAGTTAGAGAGTTTTTGTTATGTCGAAATTAAAATTTTTCAATTTGGCTTCAATTAATTCATTGGTTTAATTCAATCTAATACAAGAATGACTAAATTTTTTAATTATAATTCCAAGAAACAGGTATTCTTGGAATTTTTGAAGTTTTAGACATTTTCAAAGTTTGCATGAAAATTTTGCAGTTTCGAAGTTCATAAGTCTGGAAATATGAAACAATGTTTTTAGATTTAAAAGCTTTATAGAAACGTTGTGAGTTTACGATGAACTGCGGAAATTCTAAAAACAGAATTTCCTATTTTTTGATGTGTGAAATTTTACAGTTTGTTATCATTTATGGGTATATTTCATTATTTTAGTATTTTAGTTGATGTATTCCAGTTTTGAAATATATCAACTTATCGATTTTTCAATTTTTGTGTATTGTAATCATAATATTATTTGAAAAAAAAGAAGGTTTGAAAAATTACATTTTCGAATTTCAGAATTTGTACCTATAATCCAGAATCTCCGAAATTCCAATATTTTGATTTTAGAAAATCAATTTCTGGAATTTTGAGATCCAGAGAATTTAAGTGATTTTGTTCGAAAAATTCAGAAGATGTGAACTTCAAAATAACTTGCTAAGAAAGAGAAACTTCGCCCTATTTGGAGTTTGAATTTTGAAATGAAGATAATTTAGAATCTTGATGAATCGAATATTTTGTTATGATATAACATTCGATATATAATTATAATTAATTCGAATTTCAAAAATTTTAAGATAGAACATATTTTAACTCGGAAAACGTTTCAATATGTTTTCGAAGATTAGAAAATTAGGTAAAAATTAAGATTCAAAATTATATCGTAATTTTCACGATTCATATTCCCTAAAACTATAGATTTAAATCTTTCAATCTTTAAATCCAAACAATTCAAGATTGAACAACTGAATATTTCGAAACTTTGAAACACTTTTTTAAAAACAGAGGAATTTTGAATAATTTAAAATTTGTTGTTTCGAGAATCCCAAATCCCCAAAATTTCATTTTATATGTGAAATGTAAGAATTTTGAACTTGGAAATATCAAGTAAAAACAAATTTTACATTCGGCAAATTTTAAATATTTTTGCGAACTTCGAATTTATAATTGGTGATTTCTTAATAAAGATTAGTTTTCTCAATAAAGTTGGCTTAACTATGCTCCAGTCGAAATATTCAACGTTTCAAATTTTGAGAAATTTAGACATTTGAACTCGAAAATTAGAATGTACAAATACAACCACCAGATGAACTACCAAATTTTCTGATTTAAATTTGGCACCGAAGATTTTGGATAAAAATCCGAAAATGCAGGAATTTACAGGAACGAAGTAACTTGCTGTGGACGTTTGCGAATCGTATGAAAGTAGGATTTTTCAATAATTTTGAAACTTGATTCTCAGTGAACTGTTCAATTTGCCAATTGGTGCGTTATGGTCTGTGGTCGTTGGCGAATGGGAATTGGATTCTGGATCCCGCGGATCAGCTCGACTCGCTGTTGAACGAGTTATTCTGCACGAGCGTTTCAATAATTACATTAACGATATAGGCAAGTTACAACGTTATATTCATCTATTCCGGATAAAAATAAGATGACCGAGACTCAAAATATTTAAATATTCGAAAAATTTCGAATTAAATTCGAAAATTTTCGAATCAATACGAAATTGAATATTCATTCTGGAAAATGAGGATTTGACGAAGAAAATTGGGGTTTTCCTTAAAAATAAAGGAGTCGCGATGAAAAATGAAGGATACAGTTTGAGGGTCAAAAGTTGACTCTTACGAACTGATTTCTTATGATAATCTAGAGCTCCTTTCGAAATTAAGAGTAAACCGAGAAAACTTCCTGAGAATTGAAGGTTGCCCTCATAAAAATTATGGGTCAACTGAATTAAAAGTAGGAAATTGAGGATTCATCCTGATAATTGAGGTTTCACTCTAACAAACGCGGGATTCATCCTGATCAAGGACGTAACCAGAAATTTCGTTCGGGGGGGGGGGGGGGGGGCGAGGTTGATTTTCACTCGGAATTGATTAAACAAATTTAAAAAGTAAAGTTTTATTAGAGAATGATAAAAATTTCCTAAATTCTCAGAATGTTCATAAGTGTTTTTGTAATCTCTGAAACTTTCGAAATCCTCTCGACGTTGAAATTCATCGAAATAGTTGAAAATCTTGAAATGTATTGAAAATGTTCTAACTAAACAAAAGTTTTTCGAAATTTGATAAATTCGTAAAATTTGGGAAATTTCAAGAATTCCGAAAATTGCCTTAATTCTTAAGATTTTCGAAACTTTATTGAATCTCTGAAATTTCTATAATTTTTTCCATTCTGAAAATCGTCAAAACACTGAAAACTTTCGAAATTCTCTATATTGTTGAAAATCTTGAAATATTAAAAATTATCAAGTTTTTCGAAATGTGAAGAATTCGTAAAATTTTCGTAATTTCGGAATTATAAAAATATTGTACATTTTCACAATTTTTGGATCATTTACAAATCTCTGAAATTTACGAAAAATTTGAAATTCTCAAACTTTTCGAAATTCCAATAACTTCCCAAATTCTCAAAATACTTCAAACTTTGAAAATTCTCAAAATTGTTGAAAATTTTGAAATGTCAAAAATATTCCGAATTATCAAGTTCCTTGGAATGTCAGAAATGCTCAAAATTCTCATTATTTCAAGAATTACAAAAATATTGTACATTTCCAGAATTTTTGGTACATTTACAAATCTCTGAAATTTACCCAAATTTTGAAATTCTCGAACCTTTCAAAATTCCAACAACTTCCAAAATCCTCAAAGTACTTCAAACTTTACAAATTCTCAATATTGTTAAAAATCTTAAAATGTTAAAAATATTCCGAATTATCAAGGTCCTCGGAATGTCAGAAATTCGTGAAATTCTCGTAATTCCAAGCATTATGAAAATATTGTGAATTTCCAGAATTTTTAAAACTTTTTGAAAACTTCGAAATTTTCAAAATTGTTGAAATTTAAAATATTTTCAAACTTCTAAAAACTTGTAGAATTTTCGAAACCCTCCAAACTCTGAAAATCCTCAAAGTTGTTGAAAATCTTGAAATACTGAAAATATTCAAAACTATATAGTTTCTCGAAAACTTTGACACTTATGAAAATCAGTTTAGCTTTACTATTTTTTTTATTTTTTTATTTTTTCAAAATATACTTTTCTGCAATGCGCTAGATTTTTCAAATTTTCCAGAATTTCGGAGGGGGCTCCAGCCCCCTCCCTGGCTACGTGCTTGATCCTGATGGAGATTGAAGGTCAACCCTGAAGACCCTGATTTTTTCGGGAACCTCATGCTCCAAGGCATGAGATTCCCGAAGCCCTCTTAAATTCGCATCACGAATGGTGTTCCGAATTGTCACGTATCGCGGTGTTTTCCAGCTTTAATGAAACTCGCGAGGCCGGCCCCGTTGTCCAGGAACGTGAGGACGATTTGCCTGCCGGAGGCCCAGGATAACCTCGTCGGGTTGCACTGCGTAACGTCCGGATGGGGCCGATCTGGGCCATCGCATTCCCTTTCGAACACTCTCCTCGAGGCCACCGTTCCCGTTCTCGAACTCGAGGACTGCCTCAAAGCCTACGGGGCTTCAGTGCCCATTCTCGATGGCCACCTTTGTGCCGGTTATACCGACGGTTCCTCCGGAAGTTGCGTGGTATTACGTCATTATATTACTTTTCTATCAAAGTACTGACTTCATTCAGAATCATTTCATTTCATGAGAAATCTGAGAAATAGATGATCTTCGAATTTCAAACGATATCGTCTGGTTTTCAAGAAGATAGTCTCTTTACGGGATAGTTCCAATTTTATGTAGACAACTGGTACCACAATCCTAATAATTTTGATTCTTAGGAGAATTTCCAAAATCTTTTAAGGAACTCGAAAAGTTTATAAAATATTGAAAATATTAAGAAGAATCAAAGTTATTATGGCTGTTTTCCTAGCTAGCTAGGAGCGATGAGATTTCGACGCCGAAATGTCTCCAAAAGACGATGTTTAGGCGACGTTTGAGTCAGTAAAATCATTAAAAAATTAATTTCAGAACGTTTTTCGAACAAAACTAATTGAATATGCATTCAGAAAAAACTTGATATGGTTAAAAAATCTTTAATAATTTTATTTTTAATCGTTTTTTGCTGAATTTTTAAAATTTGAGTTCTAAAAATTTGGAAATTCTGAGTGTTTCAGAAATTTTTGAAATTCAAAGTTTTTTCGGAATTTAAAAATATTGGGTTTTCTGAGACATTTAAAATGTTGGAGTTCTTTCAAAAATTTTGGAAATTGTTAGATTCTAGAAACATTCGTAGATTTCAATTTTTTTTATGAAAAAGTTCTGAGTTTTTCGGAAATTAAGGAATTCGACAAGTTTATAAAATATTGAAAATATTAAGAAGAATCAAAGTTATTATGGCTGTTTCCCTAGCCAGCTGGGAGCGATGAGATTTCGACGCCAAAACGTCTCCAAAAGGCGATGTTGAGGCGACGTTTGAGTCAGTAAAATCATTAAAAAATCAATTTCAGAACGTTTTTCAAACAAAATTAATTGAATATGCATTCAGAAAAAACTTGATATGGTTAAAAAATCTTTATTAATTTTATTTTCAATCGTTTTTTGCTGAATTTTTAAAATTTGAGTTCTAAAAATTTGGAAATTCTGAGTGTTTTAGAAATTTTTGAAATTCAAAGTTTTTTCGGAATTTGAAAATATTGGGTTTTCTGATAAATTTGAAATGAAGTTTTTTTCAAAATTGTTGAAAATTGTTGGATTTTAGAAACATTAGTGAATTTTTAATTTTTTTTTTTTTTTTTTTTTTTTATGAAAAAGTTCTAAGTTTTTCGGAAATTCGAACATTTGTAGTTCAACAACAAATTCGTGAATTTTGAGATATTTCTGGAAATTCGAATATTTTGGGTTTTTCGAAAACTTTGGAATTCAGAGTTTTATGAAAATTTCAAAAATTGTTAGTTTTTGGAAACAATCGAAAATTTAGATTTCTTCTTATGGAAAAAATTTGATGTTTTCCTCAAAAATCGAAAAATGTTGACTTTTTTAAAAAATTTAAGAATTTGAGTTTCTTAAAGAATTCAAGTTTTTTGAAAAGTTTGAAAATCTTCAAATTTTTTGAAAATTTCGTAAAATGTTGTGTTCTTTTAAAAATATGAAAATCCTAAGTTTTTCGAAAGATTTCAAATTGTATGTTTTTATTTTAATGTCAAAATTGAAATTTTTTTGAAACATCCAAAATTTTGAATTTTAGAAAACCACATTAGTTATAACTTTTTTTGGAATTTATTGAGTTCGAAATTATATGGAAATTCCGAAATTTCGAATTCGCAGTAAATTACATAAATTATCAATTTTTTTGGAATTTATTGAGTTCGAAATTGTTCGAAAATTGCTAATATTTTGAGTTTCTCAAAAAATTCGAAAAATTCGAGTTTTTCAAAAGCTTGTAAAGTTCAAATGTTTTTTGAAAAATTCAAAATTTGGATGTGTCTGAGAAATTTTTCGTCGCCCCAAAACAGCGACGAGAAAACGTCGCCCTTAACTGGCTAGGGTTGTGTCAAAAATGTCCCTAGTTCATTTATATTTAATATTCACTGATTTTACCACTGAAAAATACCTACTCAAATGCTTGAATTGCGATTTTCAATTCTCCACAGTACGAAAAAGTTGAATTGATTAAAACTTCGAAATTTGTGTAATAGGGAGATTCGGGGGGTCCACTACAATGCCGTCGAAAGGACGGTATTTGGCAACTAGCAGGAGTGACCTCGTTTGGCTCAGGCTGCGATATGCCAGGGCACATTAAATACGATGTCTACACTAACGTCGGGTGGTACGTGAAATGGATCAAAGACACCATAGCTAACGACGAAGATTCTTGATTTGACTGTGAATTCTGTGAACCTTAACGGAACAACCCTTTACTTTTTTAGGCTAATAATTACGCCAATAAATTATTAACTATTAACCCTGAAATTTACTTTGAAAAATTCAATATCCCTGGTGATTGTAGTTTTTATAAAAAAAGGCAAAATTTTTATAAAAACGGTGAATTACAGCTGGATCTCGATAGAGCGTGATTCCCCCCAAGGAATATACCCCAAAATGTTGAGCCCAAGTCAAATTGAGGGTTTTTTTTTTTTCCGAAAAATCGGGGTTCACCCTAAAAAATAAATGGTTTTTCCGAGAACGAAAACTAGACCTGTACATATAATTTTCACCATAATATTTATCCTAACCAAGAAACTATGTAAAAATATGATCCATATTATAATCAAAATCATAAAAAGTTTCCATTTCATGGGACGAAACGTCAATCTCGCGATAAAATGTAATTTATGACGGCGATAAGCACGGTGTTTTCACTTATCGAGTAGAAAACGAAAGTTACCCGAGAAACTCAGCCATCAGCATATATTGACGCGATTTTATCTTGTGCAATCGAAATCTTCCGCCATCAATTTCACGCGGCGCTCGCTTTTGAGCGACGATAAATATGGTAATCATCGGATTAGAGGAAATATCG
The DNA here is from genome assembly GCA_030522785.1 of Platygaster equestris. Taxonomy (NCBI): domain Eukaryota; kingdom Metazoa; phylum Arthropoda; class Insecta; order Hymenoptera; family Platygastridae; genus Platygaster; species Platygaster equestris. Next base: position 7,261 of record JAPYZK010002095.1, on the reverse strand, counting down.
TGAGTGAAAAATTGATTGGAAAATTGTCCGCGGCTTTCGAACTATCATTTTTTCATAGTTCCGCGACAATTTTCATTTCTCGGATTATAACGTGTAGGTGATTGACAAAAACTGGAGTTTTTCGAATTTCTAAAAAAGGAAATTGTATTTTCAGTTCACGAAAACATATTTTTTTGAAATCCGAATTACTATATAGGAATTTAAGGACTGTAAATCATAAATTTGTATATTATTGTATAGTTGTTCAATTTTGATAGTTATGAAATTTACGAAGATCGAATTTGTAGCAGACTCAAACGACTCTATGTAACAACCGGTTGCGCACTCGAAAAAATCCTTGAGCGCGCAACCGGTTATTGCATCGAAGTGTTCAATTGAGCTAACGAAAAATCGTCATAAAAAGTGTAGTTGACGATGTATGAATAAAAGTATTGTTGAAATAACAAATAAATGCGTTGTTTAAACTATTTTTATGGAATAATTGTTCTTATTATCGGTAGTTTTTTGTACATAATTGCTTATAACTTTGTATTGGACAGTATTAGCATTTTCGATTGATCCCAGTTCCCTTACGGCATTGTAACGCCGTCATAACACGGCGATGGCGGCCAAAATATCCTCATATCCGCCAATCACCGAAGAGGAATTCAAGTTCTCCGCTCGATTTTTCGCCGCCATCTTAACCGCGTTATAACGGCATTACAACACCGTAACAACATTGAGATCAATCGAAAATGCTAGATATGTTCCATTAATGAAACATACTCTACACTGCATTGACTGGAAGTTGGAACACAAAAGATCGCGATGAAAATAATGAAAATGACGGTATTTTTTCGTCTAGAAAACTTCAGTAAAAAAAAACAACTGTTTTTTTACAGATTTTGTATCACCGTGTAAAATAGTTACAAATAAGGTAGATTGAAATATTCTTCATGCAAATTTTGCAATGGTGTTATCTAATTTTTTGTACTGACTCCAGACTCGTCTACAATACTATGTCGAATAAATGATTATGTTAACTATTGTATTATGATTATAATTACTTTACATGTCTCAAAACACTATTATATTCAAAAACGTAAAAAAGTATGCTCCAATAATTCATTTTTTGCGTATAATTGGTGTTTCTGGCTGACCCCGGGCCTCGTGCTTGATAAGCACGGCCCTGCATCTATCGCCAACGCGCGTCTACATAATACACAATAATGCATATTATTGTTGAATCGAAAAGGAGAAGGGGCGCACTTTCATTTTGCCGATAAGTAATCGAAAAGTCGTTATCATTGCCCGAGAATCTCGACAATTGGCCCCGGAGTTAACGAACAAAACGAAAGTGCAACAACGCCCAAAAACCACTAATCGTTACCGAAAAATTGTACCCACTCCAAAGTCTAATTCGCGACAAAAATAAGTGCCAGCGGAGCTCAAATTCCTCACTACATTTCCCTAAACATTGAAAAAAAGGAAACAACTTACATCGAAATTCCGCGGAGAGCAGCAAAAACCAATTTTGGAATCGACGCACTTTCCTAGGTAAAAAACACTACATCTCGAGTGACAATTTGCAGTGCCCCATTTTTTTTTTTTGCAAAGTACGAAAAGTTTGGTATGCGAAATTCAAAGTTGTTGACTTTGAATGGAAGCAGATTTTTGCTAGATTTATTTGAGCTCGAAATTACGAGGGAATTAGTGCTTATGTAGGGGATAATATTCGGTTTGACATTTGTGGCGAGATTGGGTGTCGCGCCTATGTTGTGAAATTTGAATTTTATTGGATGAAAAGCATCCCCCCCCCTCAGATTTTAAAACTTCGTAACGGTTTTTCGCAGCTTTTCTTTACCTTTGTTAAAATAATTGAAAGAAAGAACAATTGTCATTCGTTGAATGATTTACAGAAAATGACAAATTTATGTATAAATATGTAAAGAATAAATAACTCATTGAACAAATTAGAATGAATAATTTCCTTTTTTCCAGTCCCCAAGATGAACGAAAATGGACAAATTCCAACTCCTATGGAAATGAACGAAAGTATTTCAATAGTCACCCCATTCCCAGCGCAACTACTGCAAATCAAACATGAGAATCCAGATGATCAGTCGAAGAAAAAATCGCAAAAAAAGAGCCTGGCGAAATTGCCGAACGATAAAAGCAAAGGATGCCCATTCTCTACGTGTCCAAGATATGGGCACGCGTTTTCTCGGGCTCATGATCTGAAAAGACATATCGCGAGACACGACAAACAAATCAAGGAAAAATCGGGATTCGGCAAATGCACTGAGTGCGGAATAGTTCTAGTCGGCGGCATGGCCATGGAAGAGCACTTGCGAATGCATTTGAAACAAGGGATAATGAACGCCCAAATTGACACGTGCCAAATTTGCAAGAGAAAATTTATCAACGAGAATGTACTCAAAATTCATTTGATGACTCATATGAATTATTCATTGAATCTTCTGAAGGTGCAGAATTTTCCAAATTCTATTTATGATGTGAAATAGTGTATTATGTTTCAAAGGGAAAAAAGTTTTTTTGGACGAATGCGAGTTTTTATTCCGAGGCGAAGCCGAGAAGTATAATCGTATGAGTATGATACTTTGAGAGTACAATACGTATGAGTACGATACTTTATACACCGAAGGCAATAAAAAGGTTTTTCGGGCCCGAGCAGGCCAATAGAGGACCGTTTATTGCACTGAGGTGTATAAATGTCTAAAAAGACTTTTTGAAAAAAAATGGAAATTAGCAAATTTTTTTCATGATTTCAATTTTTTGTAACTCTTCAAATGATTGGAAACTTTAATGTTACAGTTGAAAAATCAGAGCTAAAACAACTTGTTTTTTGTAAAACTAATGGGAGTAAAATTTAAAGAAGTTAAAAATGGATGTCTAATCAATAATTCATGATTCAGCGAAATTAAATTTTGCAGTCAATTTTTTGCCATGGAAATAAATAACCAAGAAACCTTTTTTGTTTCAGAAAATAGAAGAAAATACCTGCCTAGTGTGCAATGCTCAATTGGAAAATGTTGAGCAGTTTGAGAATCATATGAAAGAACACCCGATGAGTTTTTTCAATACTCATAGTGCCCTGCAAAATTCTTTCAAGAGCGAACCTAGTTTCGGCGATGACGATGATAATTTCCTCTTGGAAGAAATGCTTTTGTTCAAAAAAGACTCGAGAATTTTAACTGATGCAAGTGCTGACACTGAAGAAGATAGAAAAATTTTTCGGTGCTCTTATTGGTAAGACAATTAAAATCGCTTTTGGAAAAAGCTCAATATTTTGAAAATTGTAGCGATTACTTTTAAATAAAATTTTTCAGTTATGAACATCGACAAATTATGAACTTTCTAAGTTTTGGTTTTTAATTTCCAAAGGTTCCTATTTTTGAATTTTCATGTCTTCATTTTTAAATTTCCATGTCTTCATTTTTAAATTCCAAAATCAGTATTTTAAGATTTTCAAATTGTTGATAAATTCTTGATTATGCTATTCAAAGTTTAAGATTCACATGTTTGAATATTGAAACTTTGAAATTTCTAAATTGAATATTCAAATATAAGAATTCCCAAGTAAAAACTATTCAAAATTTGGGAATTTTCGAATATCAATTTAGCAATTTCAAAACTCATCAGTTTTCAAATTTGAAAAATTATCAGATTTTTTAAATTTTTACAATGTGAGATGTTTAATTTCTTCTTATTTTTAATTAGCTCCAAGACGTTCAAGACGCGATGGACTTTAAGATGCCATATTTCTGCTCATGAGGTAATTATTATCATTAATTCAAACATACTGATTTGATTATGAAAATTATGAAATTTTTAGAATGTAAAATATTTTGAAAATTTCCAAAATTTCTAGAATTATGAAAATTATTCGAATTTTGTCTTTCTCCAGGGGCGATACCAGTTCCAGTGCCGGACATGCGACAAAAAATTTGTCAGGAAAAGTCATTATGAAGGTCATTTACGATCGCATCAAGCTGCGAGACCTTACACTTGCGAACAATGCGGAAAAAAATTCAAAGAATTAAAACATCGCAAAGAACACGTAAAACGAAAGCATTCCGAAATCGAAGGCGAAGCAAGTCAACCTTCTGTCGCCACTGGCGTTGACCAACAAAGCGCCAATAACCAACCAAAATACGCGATTTATATGCCAGTCGATTTTCCTGCGTGAATTTTGACTTTTCCCGGTTTTGAGATATTAATGTATGGGTTATTTAACGATTTTTCGAAGATTCGAAAAATTTATGTCATTTTGGGATTTGTGATTTAAAGAAGATATATATATATATATATAAGGCTTTAAAAAATATTCATGAAATATATATATTTTTTTGTCGAAACTTATAGATGAAATTGATGAGCATTCGATTGAAAATGTAAATTATCAATTTACATTATTTATAAATGAATTTAAATTCTCGAACAATTTCACAATTCGAAAAACATTCTCACACACAATATTATTCGAGTAAAAAAATCGATCATTTTTCAAAGTCGGACTTAGATATATTTCGAAAAACGATCCATACGCAAAAACAAATTTTTTACGTTCCCAAAAACATATATATATTTTTTGTTGTCGAAACTTATACATGAAATTAATGGAAATTCGATTGAAAATGTTAATCATCAGTTTACATTATTTATAAATGAATTCAAATTCTGAAACAATTTCACAATTCAAAAAACATTCTTACGCCCAATAGAATTCGAGTAAAAAAATCGATCATTTTTTAAAGTCGGACTTCGATATAATTCGAAAAACGATCCATACGCGAAAACAAATTTTTTACGTTACCAAAAACCTTTTTTTTTACGAAAAACCTGACCAATGTTTCAGAAATTCGTTATACAATGTTACTATGTATATATTATAAAAAATCTGACAAAATTAAAAATAAAACGCCTATTTTGAAAAAACCGATTATTTTACATTATTTCGGTAGTTTTCAAAATCTGAAAATCGATTTTGAGTACGAAAACAAAAAAAGCCCACAAAAAGTCAACTTCAAGAAGCGAAAAAAAGTAATGTTCTTATCTGACATTGACAGATAGAATTTGAGAGTTCTTTTGTTCGAGCAAAAATCTGATTTTGAAACAGAGACATTTTATCAAATTTTGATAGAGAAAAACGTATATTTTTAATGTCGGCGCAGAAAAAAAATTTAGACAGCGCTTTTTTTTTGTTACGCGACGATACTTTGGTGATTGAAATAATGAGCGGTGGTAAAAATCACAGTTTTTCTGACAAGTCAAATGACCAATCGAGCCCGTGGAAAAAGCCCAAAATCGATGATTTCAATGACGAGAAAAGCCCGACAATTCGGAAAGAACGTAGTGATTTTGATGCCTTGCCTCCGGAAATGCTGGAAACGATTCTACATTTTCTGCCGTTTCAAGTCATCGCGTCGTCATTACGACTCGTTTCTAGGTATTCAATAAAAACTTCAGTTTTTAGAAAAAATTAATTTTCTCACGATTTTTGAGTAATTATTTTAATTAATCTTGAGCTTTTCCAAAAAAATGGTTTTTCACCATTTACATTGTTAAACTATCTAATTCAAATTTTCAAAAATGTACAGTACAACTTTCGAAAATTCTTGATTTTTTATTTAACCGTAACTGCCGAATTGTGAATTTTCAATATTTTCTACTTTTCACAAAAACTTGGAAGTTCAAAGACTTTCGTTCATAAATCTTTTATTAAAATGATCAAAAACAATCGGAACATTATTTTCCAACAAAAATTAATTTTCTTGCGATTTTTGAGTATTTATTTTAATCAATCTTGAGCTTTTCCAAAAAAATTATTTTTTACCATTTACATCGTCAAATTATTTAATTCAAATTTTTAAAAATTTACAGTACAATTTTCGAAAATTCTTGATTTTTTATTTAATCGTAACTACCAGATTGTGAATTTTCTATACTTCCTACTTTTCACAAAAACTCGGAAATTAAAAGACTTTCGTTCATAAATCTCTTATTAAAATGATCAAAAACAATCGGAACATTATTTTCCAACAAAAATTAATTTTCTTGCGATTTTTCAGTATTTATTTAAATTGAACTTGAGCTTTTTCGAAAATATGGTTTTTCACCATTTACATCGTTAAAATATTCAATTCAAATTTTCAAAAATGTACAGAAGAACTTTCGAACATTCTTGATCTTTTATTTAATCGTAACTACCAAATTGTGAATTTTCCATACTTTCTACTTTTCACAAAAACTCGGAAATTCAAAGACTTTCGCTAATAAATCTCTTATTAAAATAATAAAAAACAATCGGAACATTATTTTCCAGGAGATGCAAAATCATAGCGACTTCTTTTTTAAACAACGCGTTTTTGGCGACAGGCAAGAAAATGAAGTTCACGATGGACCAAATCGAAACGTCGATGCTCCAATCAAAAACCGCCGCTGATTTGCGCATTTACAGCAGAGCTTTCAACACTTTAGAAATTCTTAAATCCCAGTACAACCTGCTACGAGCGGTCACGTGGCGGTACACTCAACATTTTCGGACGTGCTTTTACGCGGGCTCGATTTTGGACGATTTTCACAATTTTTTGCAAAAAGCCACAATTCAACCTTCGATCTTGAACCCGCAAGAATCGAATATTGAAAATTTTATAGCTCAGTGCAAACGTTTCATGAATTATTTCGAAAGATACACAGAACGGAAAATCAACAGGTAAGTAGAAACATCGAAATATACTTCGAGAATTGTTATATTTACATTTTTTAACGTCTTAGAATGAGAATTAATTTGTAAAGAAGTTGGGTGATCAAAAAAGGATTAGTTGTTTTAATTGAAAAAAAAAAAATTTATTAATAAGTAAGTAAATGTAATACGATTTTTTAAATAGATCCCCCACAAATTCGGGTTGCAAAATCGTCGATTTATTGGACTGTTTGATCGAAGGCCGAGAAGTGGTGAATTTTCGAGTTTCCTCGAGTCGAGGCAAAAACAGAGGTCTCTCATTTTTTGAATTCATTATCCCTACTGGCAAATTTTGACTTTCCCGAATTTTCAGAAATTTTCTTCTACCGAACAGTTCGAACTTTTGTGAAAACAATCTGATTTTTCAAATTCCATAAATTCTCAAACTCTTCAAAAAATTAGGTAAATCCGAGGAGAGATTCACTCTGGGAGTCAACTTGGGAATCAAACTGGGAGTCATGATTCCCGTGACTCCCATTGACTCCCATAATGGGAGTCACGGACAGGGCCGTCCCT
>JAPYZK010002094.1:0-19984 GCA_030522785.1 Platygaster equestris | reverse complement strand
GTTTTTTTCGTACGAAATTCATGAAATTTTTGGAAATGGATAACGTTTTGTTAAGAAATTTATAAATACGTAGGGTGTGTCCAGATAGAAACCAGGACATGTTCCTTAACCGCCCCCTTCATCCTCCAACGCTTCTACCTTTTATGATTATTAATATTCTGTTGTTTTTTGAAATTATCTAAATTTTCAAGATTCTAAAAATGTCCAAAATATATAAAACTTGAGATTTCCGAAGTCTTTGAAATGTTGAAAGTTCTCATACACTGAGCGGAAATTTTTTTAAAATTTTGAATATTTTAAAAACTCAATATTCTAAGTTTTCGAACTTCCAGAATAGTAAAAATATTTGGAATTATCGAAACTTTCAACATTATCAAATCTTTCAAAATCCTCAAATTTTTCAGAAATTTCGAGATTGAATATTCTAAATATTAAATGTAAAAAAATAAATATTAAATAAATTCTCAACAGTTTCAAAATAATCAAAATGTTGAAAATTCTCGAAACTTTGAGAATTTTTAAAATTTCCATGATTTTCGAAGTCGTTGAAATTCTCGAAAATGCGGAAATTTTGTAAATTTTCGGAAATTTGAAAATTCTTCAAGTTCACGAAATTCTTAAAATTTGCGAAATTTCGCAAGAATCAAAATATCTGAAATTTTCGAAGTTTTGAAAATTCTTGGAATTCTCATAATTTTCAGAAATTTCATAGTTTTCTAAATTTTAGTGAATTTAAAAATCCTTAAGATTTCCGGAATTCTCAAAAGTTTGAGAAATTCTCCAAATTTTCGATATTTTACAATAATCGAAGTATTTGAACTCATCAAAATGTTTAAAATTCTCTAAATTTTCATAATTTTCGAAAATTTCACAATTTTTTCAGTACTCAAAGTCTCCAAAATTTCAGAATAATAAAAATATTCGAAATTCTCTAAACTCTGACAATTCATATATTAAAATTCTCATAATCTTCAAAAGCACTAAATTTCTCAAAATTGTAGAAATTCCGAAAAGTTGAGTAAATTTAAAATTTTTTGATGTTTTAAAAATCCTCAGAATTTTCGAAATCCCCAGAATTGGCGCAATTCCGCAGTAATCGAAATATTTGAAATTTTCGGAACATTGAAAATTCTCAAACTTCTTATAATAATTTCCGGAAACTTCATGCTTTCCTAAATCATCAAAATGCTCAAAATTTCAAAGTTGGCGGTATGTATATCTCCGAATTCCACTACACAGAAATTTGAATTTTTAGGTAAAATGTTTCATCCATTAGCGCACGTAAAATACGGACATATCCGTATAAATACGGACGTTTGGACACCCTATAAATACATAGCTTTAATTTTTTTTTTATTTGAAAGTTAAATACTGAAATTCTTTCTAAACTACATTTTTTCCGTCACGCGGTGTTAATTACATTATTACGTAGTGTTTTGCTTGAAAACTCATGAACGACAACAAAAAAAAAAAGACTGATGGAAAAGAATGCACGATTCGTACGTGATTTTTTAATAAATCGCGTGTTTGTGCGTTGGTTTTTCATGCGTTCTGTGTACCAAGGTTGAACGAGTTAACGCGAGAAAAATTGAATTAGTAGTTGGTGAATGAAAAATTAAGAGAGCTGTGTTCGAGTTATTAACTGAACGCGCAGTTAATTGTTGGAATGATAAAATAATATCAGTCTCTCTAGTTTTGGATGGTACGGGAACGAAAGAAAATTTCAAACCATGACAGAAAACGTAATTTTGTAGTTCTATGAATTTGTGAAGTTTGCTAAAAATCGTAAATTTATTGAAGTTTTACAGAATTATGAAGTTTTTAAGTCTCACAGGATCATAAAATTCTGAATTTTCGGGAGGATTTCAAAATCTGTGAGTCAAGTTGCGTAAAGTTGTCGGAAATTTCCCTCAGTTAGCAAAGACCGCCGATACTCTGACTTCTGGGGGACAGAAGTGACGTAAATTCGTTGCATTGCAAGTAAAAATGATTTCCACTAACCGTTAGTTCGCGAATCATCGTTAGACGCTTGTTGAAAGCTCGGAGCGTGGTGCTGAATTTGAAAACCATAAGCCGGAAGCCAGGGATTGGGCCCATTGACAAGCTCTGCCGAGACCATCGTCGTCATCGTGACGTCGTTATTACTGCCCCCAATCGCGTCGACAGCACCCACAGAATCATTCATATTACACATACACTGTCTATCGAGTACATATTTCGATATTTTCCCCACCATTTAACTGCAAAACAAATAATCCCCTTTTAATCCTGAGTTAACCTTGTAAGATCACTCGAATTCCTTATAAGGTTCTTTATTTCTTATAACGCATCTTATATAAACCTTTGAAGTTACTTGAAAACTTATCGAAAAATTTATAAGATCACTTCATCAGTTTTTTTCGATAGCTTTTGAGGTCAACTGATATATTTTCAAGAGATTTGTAAGGTTTGTATAAGGTGCATGCATGCCTTATAAGAAATGAAGAATTTGTAGAATTTTATTAGGTTTGGGGTGATAAGGATTTTAACTTCGAAAAATGGTTTTTGAGTCCAACTTTTGTCTTGAACTCATCATTAAGATTTTGATTGGGGTGGGGGGGGGGGGGGCTTTCTGTTTTATATACGAAATTGTGTAATTTTGACGTTTTATAGACTCAAGAAGTTCTGAAGTGTTTGGAATTTGGAAATATTGCGAGATTTCAAGTTCTGGAGATTTCGAAATTTGTGAAATTTAGAAGCTTATAAGTCGTGAAGTCTTAGGATTTTCGGAGTTCTGGAAGTTTCGAAGCTTTGGAAATTTTTGAAAGTCCTGGAATTCTTAAGTTTTCAAAAATGATGAAGTTTCGGAAGTTTGGGAAATTTCCAAAGACTAAATGTCCAAGTTTTTTAAGGAATTCGGAAGTTATATAGCTCTAAAGCCAAAAATTTTGAATGTTCCGAAATTTCTGAAGTATCGCAGTTTTGGAGATATTGTGAATTTCAAAGTTCTAGAGAGATTTTGGAATTAGGAAGTTTGGAGAACTTGGAAGAAAAATTTACGAAGTTTGAGAAGTTTGGGAATTTTTAAAGTTTTTGAGAATTTTTAAGAATTTCGAAGTTGTATTTACAGCTTCGAATCTTCGAAAATTTTTTGGATCAGCATTTTTTATTTTCTGTACGAAATTTTGGAATTTCGTCGTTTCATAGATTTAAGAAGTTCTAAAGTGTTCGGGAGTTGGAAATTTTGCGAGATTTCAAGTACTGGAGATTTTGGAATTTTTGACGTTTCAAAGTTTTGAGATTCAGAAGTTTGGGAGTCGTGAAGTTTTAGAATGTTCTAAGGTCTGGAAGTTTTGAAGCTTTGGCAATTTTGAAAGTACTGGAATTCTTGAGTTTTGAAAAATAACGAAATTTCAGAACTTTCGGAAGTTTGGAAAGACTAAAATGTTCAAGTTTTAAAAAATTTTTTAAAACTCTGTAAGTTTTATAGTTCAAAAGCCAAAAATATGTAATGTCTCGGAATTTTTGAAGTATCGCAGTGTTGGATATATTGAAAATGTTGGAGTTCTAGAGATTTCGGAAGAATTTTCGAGTTTTGGAGAATTTCAGAAAATTGTGAAGTTTTGTGCTTCTGAAGTTTCGGAATTTTTTAACTTCCGGAAGTTTTGAAAATTTTCAAATTCATAAAAACCGAAAATTTGGAAGTTTTTATGAAATATTTGATGAATCCTCAACTTTTGAAGCATGTTGATGTTTTGGGATTTTGTTGTCTCAATTAGTCTCTCTTCAAGACAGGTTGACTTCAAAAATTGACATTGAGCAAGTGGCATCTTGGAATAAGACGGCGAAAAATTCCGTAAATTCAGAAGCAAGAGTGAAGAGCTGAAAAGCGCTATCGTACTAATTCAGCGACGTGATTCAGCTCCTCTTCTTGATTTCTTTCCATCTCGGCTATCTATCTCGGTCGTTAACCGCTTCGCCCAACTGTGAACCCCCTTTTTCCGCCTTTCTTCAACGCAACAACGAGGGGCTTCAGCTCTCTTCAGACTTCTCTTCTCACTTTGCAACGCGTGGAGTAATGTAGTCAATGTAGTCGATGCACGAGAGGGCTCCCACGTGCAGGCCCATCTCTTTCCAATCTTGCCCGTTTCCATTCGACTCTCGCTCTCTTTTCCGGCCTTCAAGAGGAACCGTACAAAAACTTAACGGTCATTTTATGGGGGTATAATATGCTGCAGAGTGCCATGGTTCTTTGGAGAGACTAAAATTGAGTGAAATAAACTTCAACTAAATTTAAGTTTCGTGCATGTGAGGTAGAGGTTAAATAGAGGTTAAATGGAGTACTGTTATTTGGTTTCATAGATAAATTGAGATGACATTACTTTGTAATTTTTAACTTAAATTAATTGATATCGAATTTGTAAAATTTTCTTTTCTACATTTTTAAAAATCTATTAAAAATGTTCTGACTTTTCCTCTTTGAACTCTAATTTTCGAATTTTTCGAAATTATTGATTAAAATTCGCGAGCATATACATTTTTATTTTCCCATTACCAAATACAACAAATTCATCAAGTTCTGTAAATTATTCTAAACTCACACTCGAGAATTCGAATAAATTGTAAAATCAACAAAATCGAAAAACGAATAATCCACTGAATTACTCTATAATTTTTTTTTTTCAAATTTTTAGAATTTAAATCCATTTATTCGTCAAACGTCTTAAACTTCGTATGAACTCGTAATTTTCGTCATACGTCAAAATTCGTACACATTTTCGGACTTTCCAACTATGGAGTCAAATTTTCAAGATATCTATTTGAAATTCAAACTCCACCAAGGGCGGAAGGGGGGAGGGGATCTTTCGTCAAACTTAGAAAAAAATTTTCGAACGCACTTTTTCCACGTTGTAGACCCCCAAAAAGATTTTCAACAAATCTCACATTCTTCAAATTCGTAAAAAAGCCCCTCCCCCGCGCTCGGAAATGACCACCATATTCCACTAGTTGCGGAATGCACCGCTTTCCCCACGCCACTGCCATCTAATCCCATGTTTATGCTGCCTTGTACCTGTCAACGTGCATTCCACATGGTGACCCGCCCGCACCCCTCCTATTCCCGCGACGTCACAACAATACAAAACCACCCACACATTGTTTCCCCGACAAAAACTCGAGCACCACAAACAAAAACAAAACACAGGAACGAGTGCGCACACGCGCGACGTGTCAGCACCCCCCGAGAAAAGCCGATTTCGCGAGGCGGAAAATCGGCGACGAGTCGCGGTGATAATTGCCGAGGAAAAGAACAGAACGGAGTAGCGGCGGCAGCAACATGGCGTTGTTGTCTGAGTCGAAAAGTCGGGGCAGGTCCGGAACAAGAAATTGAAACAAAGTTCGCGGCACCACTTTCCGGGAAAAGTACGAAAAATATGCGGGGGTTGATCGCGATGGGGAAAAGACGCTTTGTATTCGGCGGCGGTGGAATAAATATAGTACATCCGTTACGCGACGACGAAGACGTCGACGTGTATGTACGTTTAATGCGAGTTAAATGCTCTTGGTCGGGGCTCTGTGTTCGGTTGCCTTTCGCTGCGCTGCTCCGTTTGATGGGCTCCCGGCAGTGGGGTAGGAACTGGGGGGCAGGCTTTTAATCTGAAATTGTTCGCGGGAGGAACACGCAGAAAAGGGTTTTCTGATTTTCAGGAATTATTTCCTGATTTTGAGACAATGTTTTCTGTATCGGAAAATTTACCTGATGTAAAGAAAAAAGTTTCTAAAAAGCAGGATATCGATTTTCTAATCACTTGTTCAGTTCGATGTTTCCTGAATTTTAGAAAATATTTATTGCATCTTAGAACATTGTTTCCTGAATTTCGGGGAATCTCCAGACAGGAAATAATTGCTACATTCCAGGAAATATTTTCTGGTAAACAGGGGAAAGTGTTCTACAAAGTAGAAAATTTATTTCCTGAAATTCAGGAAACCGATTCAGGTTTGGAGTGTCGGAAGCGAATTCCTGAAAGACAGTAAATTTTTCCTTTATTTCGGAAAATCTCCAAATAGAAGATAATTGCTACAATCCAGGAAATATTTTCTGGTAAACAGGGGAAAGTGTTCTACAAAGTAGAAAATTGATTTCCTGAAATTCAGGAAACCGATTCAGGTTTGGAGTGTCGAAAGCGAATTCCTGAAAGACAGTAAATGTTTCCTTAATTTCAGGAAATCTCCAAAGGGGAAATGATGCTACAATCCAGGAAATATTTCCTGGTGAACAGAAAAAGTTTCCTACAAAGTAGAAAATCAATTTCCTGAAATTTAAGAAACCGTTCCTGGTTTGGAGTATATGAAAGTATACGAAAATAGAAAGTTTAGTTTTTTGAAAAGTTGGAGAATTATGTGATAACTTGAAAACTTTGAAAACACAAAACTTCCGGAATTTCCAATACTTCGGAATTTTATAATAATTCTTCAGAACTTGAGAATTTTATTTTATAATTCTCTGAACTCTAAAATTGACAAATTTGTATATTATTACGTTAAAAATTTCCGAATCTCCGAAAATTCAAAATTCATAAAAATGTTTATCAAAACTTGAACAATTTCGGAAATTTTGAAATTCTGAGTTTGAAATTGATCAAAACTTCTGAAGTTTTTAACACCGTAAAAATTCCAAAACTCTACAAGTTGAAAACTTGAAAATTTTTCAAAAGTTTTTTAAACTTCAAAACTCTTTCGAATTCCGAAATTTTGAATGTCTAAAAATTCCTGAATCTCCAGACATTAAAAAATTCGCAAATTTCTAAAAATTCACGACATTTAAAATTTTGGAAAATGTGTATATATTCTTGAAAATTTTCAAATCATATTAATTTCTTATAATTTACACATTCAAAAATCTTTATGACTTCAAAACTTTCGTATCTCCAGAACTTTGATACATTGCAAACTTCGAATGTCAACATTCAACATTCCTTGAAATTCTTGTAAAATTCAAAATACCAACTTTGTTAAAACTTCCGAAATGTCCAAAATTTGATAATTTTTCACAACTTTCAAATTCCAGAACTTTATTACAAGTTTCGAAAGCTTCAAAACTTCCAGAACTTTTTTTCATTTATTCACTTATTTATTTATTTATTTATTTATTCGAAATCCACGGGTTTCCCCATTAGAGCTTGAAACATATTACAAAATTGCACGACTGAAAATTTTCGAAATGCTCCAAAATTTCGAAACCACAAACGTAATTCAAAATTTACGAATCTCCAGAACTTAAAAACTTGCAGAATTTCCGAATCCCACAAACGTCAAAACGTCATAGTTCTATATAACTTCGAGATTCCGAAATTTGAAAATCTCATAACTTCAGAATTTTTGGGATTCGAAATTACTTCAATATTCGTTAAAAATCGAAACTGCGCATCACCGACCGAATTTTATTTATTTATTTATTTCAAGAATGCACGAGCATACGCCCTTTTTACATATTTTGAAAATTTTTCAATATCAATCGTCGACTTCTTCAAAATCCAGCCGGTTTTAAATCTTGAGAAATCACTTTTTACTCGCAGTAAAACAAACGCTCCAAAAATTGATTTCAAAACATCAGGAAACCGAAAAAAGTGCGTTCTTAAATATTTCGATATTAATTCCATAATCGTAAATACATTTTTCTTTAAATACACATTTCAATCTTATTATCGCACACAAAACGAATGAGTATTTATTTACAAGAAAAATTTGGTTCCGACGCCAATGGTTTTCGGTGATTTGTATGTGATTGCAGCCGGTTGTGTGCTTCTATCACGTACACACGAGGGCATAAGGGGTCACGTGACGGGGATATTGACCAATCGGGGCCCGGGACCAGTTGTGGGAAAAAGAGAGTGTGTGGGGAAATATTTGCTTTGCTGCACATTGACTTTTGTGCCATCTTGCCGGTTCCCGAGAGAGACGTGCATGGAAGCATGCTGGGTTCAGGGTTCCTTGTCGATGTGAAATATTTTTGGTACCGCTCAGAAGGGTCCGGGAACTCGATTATACCGTTTTTCCGGTATAATGTGTTGGATGCAATCAGTGCATGGCGTGTTTCTAAATTTTTTTTTTTTGTCAATTTTCGAATATGAGACTTTGGATTTCGAATACTTTTTGGAGCTTAATTTCGGATGTTTGAATTTTTGGGATTTTACTTTTCTTTTTTTTAAAGAAATTTCAAGGTTTTCCGAGTGTCGAACCTGAGAGAAATTTTCAAATTTTACGTATATTTGATATTTCGATGTAAAATAAGAGATTTGGGAATTTGGGTACTTAATTTCAAAATATTCTACAATTATTCAAAATGTCGAAATTTTGAATTCGAAAAGTTTCGGAAAATTTACAGAAGTCTTAGAAAATGTTTCGAAAATTAACAAACTTTGGGAAACGTTTGGAACTACCATTAAAAAGTTCTTCGAAACAAAAAAATTATCGAAAATCCATGCAATTACTCAACTTCAATAGTAATGGAAAATATGAGATGATCCAAATTTTCCGAAATATCCTCAAAAACGCCCTGAAACTGTACGAAAAATTGCCATTTACATTCGAATCATAGTTTGATAATCTAAAGGTTTTTCTTTCATTTTTATTGTTCTAATGACATCCATTTTTATTCCTTACGCCTATGGTTTACAATAAAAAGTATTCATAACCAAAAATAATCCACGAAATTCTCACGAGCACAAGTATTTTCAACGAGGTTGAAAATAACTTCGCACCAGCAACATTTTCCCCAGTTTCATCTACAATTTCTTCTCTAACATCATCTGTAAAAACAGATTTTCACAATAAATTAATTATTTTTGAAAAATTTCGCTTCAGCTTACAGTTCTTCGACTATTTTTCTCTCAAATTACAATACAATTTCACATTATCAAACAACATCAAAGTGAAAAAAGACCTCATCACAATTATTACACGAAATTGCAAATAAATTTAAACAAAGTTACTCAGATGTCTCCAAAGGGCTATTAGATTTCTAAAAATCATGGAGAACGTGATAATTTTTAATTTAAATTCAAATTTCATTAATCCATGTCGATATTAAAATGCGTTCGTGGATAAATTTAAAGAGAAAGAATACACAAAAATACGAAAAACGACCTGAATCCCTCATCGATGAGTCATTATTCTCTGTTTGCTCTTGATCATTACCATTGCTTGCTTTTTTTATGTACTCTTTTGTATCCGCCATTCTTTTACGATACGTGCGTAGGCTTACTTCATTTGTGCCTGAAGAGAAGCAATTAATATCGACGTGATGGACTGAGTTAAAGAAACATTAAATATTATCAAAGAAAAAATGTTGGAGAACAAAAATCAAAATTTTGGAAACGTCAATTTTTCCAATTTCAGCTATCGAATTTTCGAAATTGAAAATATTTCAGATTTTTCCGTTCAAATCCGAGAAGTGCGAATTTTTTAATTTTTTAATCCTGATGTGTTCACTTATTTTTCAATTTTCGATTCTGAAATGTTACATGTACCTTCTCTGATGAAATTTTTAAGGTCATGAAAATGACTTGGATAGTTTTTAATTTTTTCAATTTTTAGATCGAAATTTATATTCTTCAAATGTACAAATCTCAAGCTAATTTGTTTGAATTATCAGACACAACGATAATTTAGTCATTTTTACTTGGGAATTTTCATCATTTTTCATTACAATAATAGTATTATAATAATTATTGTAATGATTAATAAAATTAGGAATCATTGACTTTACTGTCTTCATACGATTCATTCGTATCATCGGAATCTCCCGATTCCACTCCTTCATTTTCAGTAGTAGATTGCTCTCCCTCGTCATTTTCAGCATTTTTATCTTCGTCATCTTCATTTTCATCATTTTTACTATCTTCGTCATCTTCGTCATTATATTCTTCGTAAGCATCTTCCGCTAAACCTCCGTCATTGTTTTCGCGAATTTTATCGTATAAAGTTTCGTCATTCTCGGTATAATCATCGTAATCGTAAATGCTGTCGGCGTCACTTAAAAGTCGACGAAGCCTTGGACTTGGCATTCCTTCGTTTGAACATGCATGAACAAGAAAAAATACCGAAAAAATTTCAAACATTCGAAATGAAGCTTCAGAAAGTATTTATTACTTTTGAGATATACGATCTCAAGTTTAGGGTTTCCCCAATTTTGGATTGATTACAGTAGGTACTCTCGTAGATCGAAGTACTGGTCGAATTTCGGGTTTTAGAAATTTCGGAAAACCATTTATGAAAATTCAGACTAATTCGATTTGTGAGTGAAGGGAAAACATCGAAACTATAGTAAATGTTGATCATATAATTGTAATATTAAGTTTCTGAATAATATTCGGATTTAAATACATATTTTCAAGAACCTATATATAGTTCCGTAAAAAAAAGGGCAGAATATTACATAAATTTTAGTTGAAAAACTCACGATTTGATTGGACTCTTTTGGGCGTAACTTTCGTTATCTCTTCTGCTAAAAAAGTCCAACCATAATTGCCTGCTTCCATTTTTTCGCCATTTTGGAAAGCACTTTCGGTTTCACTGTAATACATAATTACAGCCTAAAATTAATACATCGAAACTGTGTCAAATTTGATTATTCTTCATGTCTCTTTACTTTTCTCCATTTTCCCATTGATTATAATTCGAACATGTCCCGTAACCGAATTCTCTATGAAACTGAAAATTCCCATAATTATGATCTTCAATACACAGAAATAATAGAGGAAAATTCGGTTTTATTACAAACCGCGAAAAATTCGCGAATGCCTTGGAAACAGCTCGTTTGCTGGTGATCCAGAAAATAACCTGTTAAATACTTCGTAAGAATTATTGAAATTAATGAAGTATTATCATACAAACGAAAAATGCTAACAATTGTTTGTTACTCGGAAGTTTTTAAACAATGACGAAGTCGCATTAGTGGGATCTCCAAAGACGAGGTCAAAGTATATTGTTTCGTTTGATTTGAAGTTTTTGGTTTTTCCAACTAATGATAGAAAGGTGTTGTAATTCTGAGTAATTTTCGGGTTTATGCACACATTTTTTTTGTCGGTTGCGGAATTATCACGTTTTGAGGAAACGACGAGAAAAATAAGGATGATTAATAGCCAAGACAAATATTTAGACATTGTTTGTCGACTTTTTCATTTTTCTTTGAGCTTGAGCTGATTTTATCACACTCATTTTTCGGTATTTCATCATTAATGGAACGATAATATGTGGAATTTGATGCAAACTGAAACGTATGGGGTTAAGATCGTCGGCTGTTTAATTAAACTTATATTTGGATTGTTTTAATTATTTTTCAAAACTGTTTCCTTATGAGAAAAAATTTTCTTAGAAACGACATAATTATTTCATGCGCATTTTTTTTATAATCGTAAATCTTGTAATAATATAAAGTCTTACGAAGAATTTAACAATGTTGAGATTTCGGAATTTCCATAAGAACGAAAGTTATCAAGGTTATAATTTTAGAAGGATATACATTTATTTTATATATTTATAATAATAAAGGTTCATAAGTTTCAATTTCCCTTCAAAACATGTTTCGGAAATGATCTATTTAAATTCGAAAATTCTGCATCATACAATGATCATGAAAAAAACTTAATACCTACCTGAATTTTATTATTATTATTATTATCTGAAACAAGTTTTAATTCAACTCCGAAATCAATAAACGTAACGGAAATTCAAATTTAAAAAGCAACTCGCGCCTGCGCGTAAGTCGCCATCTTGAAATTTTGAATCACGTTATTTCGTTCTTGAACTGATAAAAACATAACCTCATTTTTGTTCATTTTAATGTGAATAAAAAACTCAAAAAGTTTTGATCGGTTTTGATAGTGTTTAGTGTTGAGAAAAAAAGGTGAAAATGGCAGCAAAAAAGGTTATGCCCGGATTAACGGCATTTGTTCGTACTCGGCCTAGTTACCAAAGACCAATTCATAGACGAGAATGGGAACCTGAAGCGATAAAAAGCGGTTACATCAAGTATTACCCAAGGTAAGTTTGACAATTCAGGTTTTTAAAATAAAATGCGCTTTGTGCACGTTCAAATACTTTTTGACATGTAACTTTGTATATTGCATTGTTTATAGCGAGTTTTGAGTTGAGAAAGACGAATCAAGGAAAGTGAAAAAATAGCTATTTTTTTTTTCAATATTTTAGCAACATGATGTAATGAAATTTCAAAAATGTTGAAAAAAGTATATATTGTTTGATGCGTAAATTATTTACATGTCGAATTCGTGTTTTTTATTATTATAATATTTATTTAAAGTACTATTTATTTTTTATTAATAATTTCAAAACGTGGAAGTAACTCGTATATATTTTTTCTCCTCGGAACAAATAGAATAATCTGTTTAAGAAATAATCATCCAGAAACGGAAATGATAAAATAAAAATGCAATATGTAAACTTGCTTATCTGAAATAAAATAATAATACCTAATTTTTTTTAGATATCCTGACCATAAGGATCCACCAATAGAGCCAACGAAATTATTGATGGTGTATAGAGTGAAACCGATTAGAGGTCAACCATACTGGAACAGAGAAATTCTGCAAGGTTTTGGTTTAACAGAAGAAGCGGTACAAACTAATGATATGATTTTCAACGTTAATTTTGGAGATAATTATTTGATAAAGCACAAATGTTATTAATTGGAAAATCCGAAATAACTGGGAAATATTACCATGTTTCAATATCAACAATTTTGAATATTTTTCGCGTTGTTTATGGAAGGAAAATTTTGAATACATATTTGCTTTTTTTTCAGGGTATGGACCATTACGCAATTGTTAAAAACACTCCCAAAGAGTGCGCCAAACTCTGG
Source organism: Platygaster equestris (assembly GCA_030522785.1). Taxonomy (NCBI): domain Eukaryota; kingdom Metazoa; phylum Arthropoda; class Insecta; order Hymenoptera; family Platygastridae; genus Platygaster; species Platygaster equestris. The sequence goes on along the minus strand of JAPYZK010002094.1, from coordinate 7,128 downwards.
AGAATCAAACATCTTGTGAAAATTAACCCACTCAGAATGGAAGGTATAATTTTCGGGTCATTTTTTTGATATTATAAAAATTTCTTCAAAAATTTAAAAAAATTTCAATTATAATGAAAATCTGTTGAAGTTGATTAATTTATTTAGTTATGAAATGTGAATTTTCAATAATTTGAGTCATAAACTTTTTAATCTTATCAAAAGTTGTTGGAAATGTACGAGAAATGGTGCAGGAATTACAAAAATTTCAAAAACTGCTCTAGAAATTGAAAAAATTCTACAAAAGTTCTTAAAAAAAAAAAAAAAAATCAATACAAATGTCACTTTCTGAAATTTGTGTTGATGTTAGCGAACTCGAAACAATTCTCAGATTTTTGAAATGTTGAAAAATGTTCTTTCTGAAAATTAGAAAGTTTTTTTTCAATCCCAAACAATTTGTATATTACTAATTTTCACATTATTGAAAAATTGCTTAAGTATTCAGATTTTGATTGATGAAGTATTGATTCGATATTTATATCTTTCAAGAAAATTTTTGAATCCTTCCACAGTCAAACATTTTTGAAAGTACGTAGAAAATTTCAAAAAAATAAAAAAAACTGCAAAAAACTGTCTCAGGAAATCAATTTTAAAAATTCGTCAACATTCCAAACAAGTTCTTTAAAAAACCAACACAACTATTGAATCAAGTCGAGATAAGAGTGCTAAAACATTATATAAAATTACAATAATTTTTTTTAAACGTCAAAAACGATATTATTCCACAATTAAACAAAAAAAAATTTTCATCTTATGTAGGTGAACCGAAAGAAGAATATACCCAACTTGGAGCTTCTTACCTTCACCAGAACGGTTTTTTCCAACCGATACCAAAAATCGATTCAGCAAGAATTGAAGCGACCGACAAATTCATGAAAGACCCGAAAAGGATGGACAAATTAACCATACAAAGGCAATTGCTGCAAAAATGGCTTAATCCGATGGAATGAATACACAAATTTATCACTCGCGAATTGCTCTTAAGAATAAAGGATTTGGTTAGAGAGGATAAAATGCGACTTCTGTTTTTTGAACAAATAATGTAATTTATCTATATTTACTTGGCTCTTGAGCTTTTTGACCACTTCAGTTCGACGACAACAATAATATTAATTAATTCAATAATAATTGTAGAATTTCATTGACTCGATTCAAAACTATGTAGCAGAGAATCCATTGTACATTTCGAAGACGAATACCGCGCATTTAATCAGTCGTGCGGTCCTAATTACAATTGATTTTTATTTGCATTTTAGTTAGTTCCCTAACGGATTTTACTGGACCGCTGTAGAGGTAATTGTTTGTTGTTAGAAGAGAAACAACTTTGTTGGATGTATTTTCAAATGTGAGGGATTTTGAAGGAGAAATAGGAGATGGAAAAATTGTTATTTATGGATTTTGAAAACACGATTTGAATGTTCAAAGTTGCAGTGCTTGAAAATTGTGAATTTTTATACTTAAGAATTTAATCACTTCAAAGTTTGTGGTAAATTTTAATTGAAAATTGGGAATTGTAAAATATGTGGATTTCGATGAAATATTCACGAGTTTTGAAAATATGAAATTTGAAGAATTTGGAATTTTAATATGAGAATACAAATCCAAAAATTGCTAAATTTTATGTTTACAAGATCTGAATTGAGACACTGAACTTTGAAATGTGAACATTTTCGTAATTAATAAATGAATAACCGAAAATTGTAAAAATTAAAAGGCGTGAATTTTTGTAGTTCAAAGTTAGAATATACTGTCGTTAATATTTGTGAATGTTGAACACGAAATGCTGGAATAATAAATTAATTGAATAAAAAATTGATAATTTTTTAACAAAAAAAATTTTAATTTGTATCGGACAATTTCTCCTAATAACGAACAATTCCCTCAATACCGGTTTTCAAAAAATCTCATAAACCTCATTACAGTTTCTCGAAATTTTTCGAAATTCGCCAAAATTCTCGTGCGCGCGTCGTTGTTTTCACATTTCCGAAACACCCAAACTGGAGACAATAATATTTTCCTCAAATTTGCAACGAAGGTTTCGAAAATCGGCTTTAATTGTACGACAATTGATCTTTGTTCCTCGCTCAACGGACAAATAAGGCTTTACGTGACACGATCAAATGGCGAAAAATTCATTTTTTTACAATATAGGCCATTCGATTCCAAAACTTTTTCCTTATCACTCTTTTCAGATCACGCAAGCTGGACGCAATATTTTTTATACATACTTATTTTACCCCGAATTTTTTTTAACAATCTTCGTTTGATTCTACACTCGCGCGCACCCCAGTACCAAACTATTATTCATTTTCTTATTATTCTAATCTAAGTACGCTAAAGTTTTTATTAATTTTGCATTTTATTTGGGGTATTTCCGTGAATATTTAGAAAGGAAGATCAGTAAAAAATTGGTTGGGGGGGGGGGGGGGGGGCAAACTATGGTTTGATCATCTTTTTTCGACGTACGCTGCAAATTTGCGTTCTACGTACTTATTCTGCGGATTCGGCTCGGGCGATTCTTGGTTTATTTTTTTTTTATTTATGCGATTTTATTTGTTAGAGAAATGGCGAAGGCTTTTTTGGAAGGAATCGGGAGAGTCGCTGTTTGGTGCGACCGATTTCTAACCTTACCTGGGAATTAGGAGGTTTTTTGTCAAAATTATTGTTTATTATTGTTGGTTGTTGTTTTATTGTTTTATTTTTTGGGAGTTCTGGGATCGTCTTTAAATTTTTTAATTCAATTTGGTGGTATTTTGGTTGGGGTGAATTTTGATTAATTTTAATTTTATTGTTTTTTTTTTTGAGTCACGGTAAGTGTGTTTTGAATAATTTTTGAAAAGCTAGGTGAATTTTTTATTGAAATATTACTACTATTATTAATTTTTGTGAATTAATACTAACAAAATAATAAATATTAGAATATTTATATTTATTTTTTTTATTAATGTTATTATTCAGATATATTATTTAAAAATAAACATTATCAAATATTAAAATATTTATATTAATTTTTCGTGAAGGTGAAAAATTTCAGAGAATGAGAAAATAGGCGTGTAGAATAATTTTAGAAAAATTTTTTTGTACGTTTGGGAATGCTTTTCGAATTCGAAAACCTTCTCTGAACTTTTGAGATATTTTAAAGTCTCCATAAATTAAAAATCGACTAAAAACCTCGAAATTCATAGGTCAACAATTATCGAATTGATGTTCGGAATTCGTTAATATTCCAAATGCCCTAAAAAATGAGCTTTCCCACTGGCCACGCGAAAATAGGGTGTCTGACAGGGAAAATTTCGTATAAAAGTAAGACCATTATTAAGATTTTTCGAAATATTGAAAAATACTTCCATATTTTTGGATGTCCTTCATTTTTATGCTCAAAATAAAAACATTTCCCAAATTTTATAATATTTGTGTATTTTGAGAGAAATACCAAGTTCATCAGTTTGTATCGAAAATTGAAGGCATTTTCGTAGATTATAAAAAATGATTGATTCTAACGATTTTTATCGTAATTTTCGTATGTAACGAAGTTTGGAGAAAATTCGAATTTTTATTGATGTTCGAAAATTTGCAAAACGTGACGAGATGATTCACAATTTCTTTTAGAATCATTTTTATCGGTAATTACACATGAATTTGTACTTCGGTTATTTTGCATGAGATCATTGAATTGACGAACTTCGATTCTTATTTCATTACTATTTATAATAATGAAATAGAAATCTGAAAGTTAATGACTTGTGACTTTCAATTAACTCGAAGAAAAAATACTTTTCAATTTTTTATTCTATTTCGTGTAAAAATATGAACGATGAATTTTATATTGGTTACAGAGTGAAGGTATTCATTTCGTTTCGAAAAAATCTTTTATTAATGTTTTTAATATTAATAATAAATGTATATATTGAAAAAATTATTTAGAAAAATTTCGAAAATATATAAAATCAGTATAATTCCATAGAAAACAAATCACCTCCCCCCCCCCCCCCCCCACTCAACCCTTCGTAACAAAGTTTATTAATAATCGAAGTAAAACATGTTAAACGCTAAGTTTTCGTGCAAATTGTACCAAACGCCGAAATAAGTAAAAACAGCCCAGATTTAATGATTCAAAAATGTTCGTGAAATATTAAAAACCAGTAAAAAAAAAAAAAAATTTAAGAAAATGAAATTTTTTCCTCTAAAAATCCCTGGCCCACGTAAAAAACGAACTCAAAAAATGATCGAAACAAAAAATCTCAAGCTCCAAATTTCCGTAAAAACCCTGCAAAAATTTCCAAAAACTGTCAAACACCCCTCTGCGAAAATCGCGTAAAATGGCACCGTCCGGCTACGTGGAGCTCGACCTCCTGCGGTTGCGCAATTTCCAAAACCTCCTGTCCCTGGACGTGTGGTGAATGGAAATCGTGTTGAACGGCGTCCTGTCCCCTTTTTCCGCGGAAGATTTGCCGCTCAAGAAGTCCAGGAGCCTGGTTCCGCGTTTGCGGATGCGCGAGCGCAAATCCCGGGTTTCCTCGGGACTGTCGAGGTCGTGGGCCCAGTCGACGGTTTTTTTGCGAGCGAGTCGTTGCTGAGCGTTGCGAGCGGCGTTTTCCTCGGCCCTTTGGGCGAGGGCCTCGAGCTCGCGGGCGCTCGATTTCTGCTCGACGTCGGAGAGCTTGCGGTGCAGGTCGAGGATCTTCCGGCGGAAGGCCTCGTCCTCGCGACCGACCTGGGCAAAATTCGTTCTCTCCCGCTGAACATCCGAAGAGAGCTTTTGTCACCACCAGCCGACCTGGTTGGTGGGAGAAATACCGAGTCGTTAATTAAACTCGTTAGTCGTTAACTAACTGTAATTTTGTACCAACAAACTAGTAATAACACTATACAACAAAATGTGAGTCATTTTCTCGGGCAGGGAATTCAATAGCCGAAAAGGGTGGTAAATGACCCCTGGAACATATTCCCAAAAGGATTTCATCTGATTGGCTCTAGTTTTTTCGCAATTAAGTAATTACGTTTTTTAATAATTGAAAATGTAACTGCCAGAGTTTTCGTCCGTTTTTTGAAAATGAAAAAAGTTCAGTTGGGAATTCAGAGTTATGAATAGTATTTAAAACCCAAAATTCAAAGTTCAAGGTTCGAATTTAAAATATGAAGTTCAACACGTTCACAGTTGATATTTTAAGTTCATATTGGAAGTTTACAGTTCAAATTCAAAGTTTAGAATTTCGAATTTAAATGTAAAGTTTTGAGGTTAAGGTTCGAATTTGGAGTTCATATTTAGAAGTTCAAATTCAAACGTGCAGTTTATGTTCAAAGTTTGAAGTTTGGATTTCAAATTTAAAGTTGAAATTAGGAATCTGGAGTTTTAAATAAAAGTTCCCAGTTCAAAGTCAAAGTTTGATGTTTGAAGTTCTATAATTTGATGTTTAAGGTTCAAATTCAAATTTTAGAATTTAAATTCAAAGATTAAAGTTCAAAGTTCAAATTTGATGTCAGATATTTAGGTTCGCGGAGTTTCCAGTTTGAATCCAAAATTTGGAGTTTCAAATTAAAATGTAAAGTTTGGAGTTCGAAGTTTAAATTTGAAAGTTCACATTTAGAATTCAATTTTTAAGTTCCAAGTCCAAAGTTAATGTTGAAATATGAAGTTCAAAGTTCATACTCAAAGTTTCAAGTTAAAACTTAATGTTTAACGTTCAAATTAGAGATCTATATTCAAGAATGGAAGTTCAAAGCTTAAAGTAAAAGTTTGAACTTCAAGTCCAACGTTTGGAGTTCAAAGTTGAAATAAGATGATCTAGGTCCATATATTAAAATTTCAAAGTTGAAATTCAAAAGGTTTGAAGTTTCGAATTTGAAATTCGAGTTAAAAATTTGTGTTTAAATCCGATGTTAAAATTTGAAGTTTCGAGTTTCAGGTTGAAATATCGAGTTTCAAGTTGAAATATCGAGTTTCAAGTCGAAATATCGAGTGTCAAGTTTGAAGTTCAATTTCGAAATTTCAAGTTCAATGTTAAAAATTTAAAGTTTCTAGTTTGATGTTGAAATTTGACGTAGATAGTTTCAAGTTTCCAAATTTCTTCAAAACGACCTCTCCTTAATCCAGATTTCAATTGACTCGGTAGAGTTAGTAAAAGATCCGTACAAAAATTAAAAAATGACATTGAATTTAGCTTATGGATGCTGATTACTCATTTAATAAATATATTGAAAACATCAATATGATGTACATATAGATTTTGAAAACCCACCCCAAAATATTTTCCTGGATCCGCCCTTAATTTGTATTTCCAACCCCTAAAACCTCGGCAAACACCGACCTAAAAACTACCCTAATGAATCCCCTCAAATTCGTAAATGATAAATTTTTTCGCGGACCTGGTTGTGATTGCCGGAATCCGGAGGTGTGCCAGTGCTGCTGCACGTGTCCTCTTCTTCGGGGAGCGGTTCCAGGCGTCGCCTGCCTAGGAAACTGCCCCGGGGAAAAGACAGGGAGGAAAAGCTGGCGATGGCGCCGCTGCTCTCGAAGAGGTGGTCCATGTTGAGCTCGGCGAGGGCGCAGCACGTGCTCTCGCTTTCGAGCTCCGCTTCGGCCTCCTCGTCTTCCGGGTTCGCTTGGCCGTTGTAGTAGTACGGCTAAGCAAGTCAGGCAGACACAGCTCTTGGTGACGCGGCTAATGATTCTTGGCAAACAGAGGGCAAGCTTTTGTCATGCAGATGCGTGCCAAGCTTATCATCTAAATTGCAAAGTAGCTTCCCTGGCAGTTTTGATTGTACCGACCCTGTCCCTAGTAAATCTGGAATTACTGAAATTCTATGAAATTTGTATTCGACTTTTTGTTGAGTGTCCGAATTTCTTATAGAATTTAGCTTTAGTACAATGGTACATCGTAATAGTATATTATGCTACAAGTTGAAAAAAGCGATGGATTTTGAATGAGTGTGAGGTTACCCTAGTGACAGTAGTTTTTATAAAAACAGGCAAAATTTTCATAAAATCAGTGAATTATTTATAAAAATTCGTTGTTTTATTGAAGTTTTATAAAATTTTCGATTTTTATAAAGTGGTTTTATAAAAACTTTATGAAAAGAAATTTTTTC
>JAPYZK010002092.1:0-22447 GCA_030522785.1 Platygaster equestris | reverse complement strand
AGAATCTCGATTTTTGGTCAGTTTGGAATAAACTATACACGGGACTCGAGTTTACAGATATTGATGATAAAAAACGATCAACAGTCAACTTACCTTAATCAAAACCTGAAGTTCTGCGATGACTGGAAGTTGAAAGGTTGAAATGCAAGGGCGCGGTCGCGGAAAGGTTCAATTAAACGAACGCGCACAAATTTGGATAACCAAATAATTAATTCATTTTAAGATTACAAAACGATCAGTACAAAAAGTACATGAGTTCAAATCCGACTTAACTTCGCGACTTAATCAGAAATAATACTACGTTAAACGAGATTAGAAATATAACTACTCGATACGACAAAATAAAGTATACTGAGCTCTATAAAATGAAAACCAATACCGAGTTGAACGAGATTCAAAATACAACTATCTGGTTCAAAAAATCAAGAAACAATGAGCTGGCGCGCCCGAAAAGCGCGTCCCTTTATACTTTTGGATGTAGGATACAAGCGGCAAGGGGTCCAGATTTTCCAGCAAATCTTGGACTAATCAATATTCCAATAATATGTAAAAAAACTAAGAAGGTTTCATAAAAAATTAAAAGCTTTCCATTTACTTCAAAAATTCTAAAGTTGCGTAATTGAAATGGAGGCATAATTGATGGATTTTTCATCTTTTCTAAATATTCTCGGTTCTTTGTCGTGGATCACCACATTAAATGAACCGCTGCCGGAAGATCGGCGCTAATTTGGATTGTGTTTTGAAAGTGAATCTTGGCCGTGAAAACACCATTAGCGGTAAAACTTCCAGTGATAACGGTGTCATTCCGTCTCGAAAAACTGGAAATCGGCTGGAGCGATTCAAAGATAAAAATCTCGGGTTAAATCATATGAAACGAAAAAACGATTCAAATTGATGAAATTTGACACTTAATCTCTTCATGAATATTTCCATTTGATAAAAATTTTAAAATCAACTCAATAAAACCAAAGACAAGCAAAAATCAGCTTGTCACATTCTCCCCACCACTCTCAAGCGAAAACATACCCGAGGAATGTGATTGGAGAACAATATTTTTTGCGCCCTTCTCTCAAAGTGACAGCTAATGAGCGACCACTTTGAGGAATCTCCTTGCAGTGGCGGGGATTTCACCTGAGTTTAGCTAAACGAATGTTTACATCGCAAAATGGTTTAGATAAATGAATGTTTCCTGTAAAGCCAATTTTCGAGTGAAGATTTTTCAAAAATAAGGTTATAAATTAATACTCGGCAAAAATCCGTCCAAATCTTGAAATCCGTTCGATTATCCGTTCTAATCAAAGTCGACGCCAAAAATCCGTTCTGAACGGAAAAATTCGTCCATCTGGCAGCCCTGCATCTTACGCCCCCAATAAATAATTTATTTGGATTTTTTTGCATCCGGTGGATGCGTTAGAGTACCTAGTTTGTCGCTCTGGTGATTTTTGACTGACATTTTTGAAATTTTTCTACCAAAATTGATTAAAAATAAAAAACTATGCAAACCCCTACCTTACCGACGGAGTCATCAGGAATTTTTCTAAGTTATATCAGAAATGGAATTATTTGATAAAAAAAATATGTAATCTATTATCAAAAAATTCATCCGTACATATACTCGACAAGAAATTCACCGAAAAATGTGCATATGCAATTCATTTTTCTCCAAAATATAATTCAGTGTGAAGTAATCTTTCGTATATATCAAGCATACTCTGCTCATGATGAAAGTATTTTCGTCATTTATTTATCATTTTCTTCACATTAGCTACAGTTTTGCATTTTGCATCGTATGATAACACTAAAAATTTGAATGTTTATCGCGAATTCAGCACGGAAAAGGTAGCTCGACTGTTACCAGTGGTAGATTCTAGAATCCATCTTCGAGGCGAGGGGGGGGGGGGGTATTTCATCGACTGAAGCGAATAACAATCATTAACTGGTATATAAGAAAGTTTTCATTCACAGAGTTTACATTTACTTTCAGAATAACTAGACACGATGCCCGCGCTACGCGCCCCTGCATTTTATCATTATAATTCCTTTAAATAATTCCTATACAGTCGTACCCCTATTTTTGGACCAGCTGTAGTCTTGTGGTCAGGAATCGAAACTTAAGGAAACGCTCGTAAAACCTAGCGCCGACTCGAGCCCTCATTTATCACTGTCGGAGTTCAATGCGACTCAATGATAATTCTACCTCGATTCCTAAAACTTTCTTGACCCAGCCTTTTTAATATTCAGGGATCGAGCGAAGATGAGGCTCAAGAGAAGCGCAACGAATCGGAGGTCCAAGTTTGGAGTGTTCAGAAATAAGGGTAGGACAGTACATGCTATTACAAATATCAATGGGTATCTAATACTTTATACATGGATTTCTGACGATTCCTATCGATTTCTATCCATTGCCATGAATTTCCATCGATTTTTATAAATTTTTATTAATTCCCACTAATTTCTATAAATTCCTATAGATCTCTATGAATTCCCATCAGTTACTATTGATTTACATTTATTTGCATCAATTTCTACTATCAGTTCCCGATTTCTATGGATTCCTACCGATTATCATTTATTTTGATGTATTTCCATCAATTTTCATCCGTTCCCATCAATTTTAATCAATTCCAATCGATTCCCATCAATTTTCAAGAATTTCTATAAGTTCCCATCCATCATGCACTATGCATATCCATCGTTTCCTTATAATTCATATGAATTCCCATTGATCACTATCGATTTTCATATATTCTCGTCGATTTCCATCAGTTCCCATATGAATTTACGTCGATTCCCATGAATTCCTATCAACGACTATCGATTTAACTATCCATTTCCATTATTTTTTATTCATTCCCATTCGTTCTTATGAACTCCTATCGATTTTCATAAATTCTCATTAATTATAATATACTATTGTTTCCATTCATTCTTATCAATTTTAATCAATTTCTACCAATTCACATCGATTTCCATGAATTCCTATGTATTCTCATCAATTTCGATTTCTATGAATTAGTTTAAATATAAATTCTTATTGAGTCACGTTCATTCCTATCAATTTTTGTTAATTCTGATCAATTCCTAACCAATTCCTATACATTTTAATGGATTATCAGGAATTCCCATAAATTACTATTGATTTCCAGTCATTCTCCTCGATTATTCTATTCCCATCGATTCTCACCGATTTCCATGAATCCCCATGAATATTCATGTCAATTTCTATTGATTCCCATTCATTTATATTAATTTCCATCAACTCCTATCGATCCTTGTTGATCATAATCGATTCCAATCTATTTCCATCAATTTTTATGGATTCCTATAAATTCCCGTCAATTATTGCTATTGATTTACATTCTTCCCCATAATTTCTCAATAAATTCGCATCAATTTCTATCAATTTATAACAATTACCGTCAATTTCCATCAATTCCTATGCATTTATATGAATTCCTATAAATCACTGTAAAGATTTTTATTTATTTTTATCGATTCATAACAATTTACATCGATTCCCATGAATTCTTATCAATTACTATGGATATTCCTATCTATTTCCATCAATAATGGTGATTTCGATTGTCTGAAAAAAAGGATTTTCAATTTTTATTTTGAAAACTACGAGTTACATTTAAGAATGTGTGAGGAGAAATTCATTGTATTTTTCATTCTTTATGCAGTGGTATTTTTTGTGATGCCAATTTTCGCGAGCCGGAAATGTCTGACCAAAAAGTGGACACTAGATAGTGTCTCGTCTGAGCGCTAAGGCCCTTATGCTTTCCACGCCCTCGATTTAGAATCGAAAGACAAATCTTATATTTTGCTATGTTAGAATTCAAATTTCAAGAATTTTGGGATTGAACAGATTCTATGTTTCAAAAGTTTCCAATATTTACGTGAAGAGTAGATAATTATCCGAATTATCAAATTATAATTTGGAAAATATAAGGATTAAAATTTGTATCGTAATTTCAAGGATTCAAATTCCCAAAAATTCCATTTCCAATGTTAGAATCTCCAAATGCAAAAATTTCAAGATTAGACAAACTCAAAATGTAGAAAATTCAAAATACTTTTCTGATAAAAGGAAAATTCTGGAAAATTTGGTAAATCTGAAAATTCTATTTCTAGCAATGTTATAAATTCAATTCCGGAATTTTCAAGATTGAACAAATTCAACATTCGAAAATTCAACGTTCGGATAGGTACATATTTAACTGAAATAATGGAATCTAAAATTTTCATCAATAAATGTACTTTTAAGAATTTTCAAAAATTACGAAAAATAACTAATCGAAAAAAAATTTTTTTTTCGTAAAAATCAAACATTTTTAATGAAATTTCACAAAGTATCAAAATTTTTAAGAGAATCTGTCAAGAGCTCATAATATCTTCAATTATATATGAATTATCTGAAAAATACGTAAGAATTTTGAAAACTTACCAAGAGCCAAGAGATATACAAAATTTTTCGAAACTTTCTATTTTTCAGATAGTATAAAACAACATTTCAAGAATTTTGTTATGCAGTTAGAAATCAAAACATCGAAAAAATGTTTACGAGGTCCGAAAATAAATTTGAAGTCATTCCCCCCCAGTGGGGGACCCCACAAAAAACAACATTTCGGCGCCTATATATGGTCCACGGTAAATTTCATAGAGATTTCGAGTTTTGATAACTCTTCTTATCTCTCCCACAGTTTTTATCTGTCGTTATTTGGGAATTAAAAACTGATCTCACACTTAAACCAAAACCACGTAATTAATTAGGTATATTTGCAGTCTTTTTTCTGTTATTTTTATAGCTTTTGTTTTCCTTCATAATATTATTCATTCATCTTCACCGCCTTAGTAAGGAATTAGTTATGGTTTGCGTCATGGAAAAACCCATCCAATTCCATTCAATGAAATCATTCATTCATTCATAAAACGATACGTCATTACAGAACGCCCGCAAGGAGGGGTCTCAAACGAACATAAAAGGTTCAAACAGTGAGGATTTTCACTACTAGTGGAATAATTATTTTTGTTCTGGTTTTGTATTAACGGAAAAAACCTTTAACTCAAATTCTCACCCCCCCCCCCCTCCCTCCCGTCGCTGGATAAATTTTCAGTATTCTTCAAATATGAAACATATTTAAAACTTCCTAAATGTAAGAAAAATTATAATAAAAATATACAAATTCAATACATAGAATTTGGGAAATTCTCAGAATTTTAAAAATTCTTACGTAACATTTTCAAAATTATTCTAAAAGTGGATATTCGTGGAATTTTCTGAAATTTATAACGATCAAAATATTTGAAATTTTCGAAACTTTCGGATACAAAATTAAAAATTTGGGAAATTTCAAAACCATCTAAATCTGATTTCACGAAGATGTTAAACATTTCATAATAACAGAATAATCAAAATATTCAAAGTTCTCGGAAAGTCAAGAATTCTTTTTATACATATATTACAAAATTCTACAAAATCGTGAAAATTCTGAACATTTAAAAATTTTTCGGAATTCTAAAAACTTTAATAATTCCAGAGAAATCAAAAAGGCATGAGATTTGGTTTCAGTTCTCATGCTTCTTACTCCTGGACTCTCCGACTTCCCCTCGAACCCCTCAAACCAACTGACGCAGCTGCATCTCGGATCTCGAGATTATCACTTTCGTTTTGTTCTATCTGTCCTAATCCTTTCGACATGGTAGAATTATACAAGGTACGTCCCAAAGGCGGACGCGTTTAGGTTCAGTTCGCGCATTCCACCAGCCGGCGCAATGTTGGTAAATTCGCGCCTCAAAGTTCAAATGTGAATCTTTTTATAATGCTTGTCTCGATTCATACAAAAATAGTGTCTTGAGTAACAAATTTATCGTTGTAAGGTTTTTGTAAAAACTATAAAGAATTATCAAGTATTGAACATAGAAAATTGACATTTTATGAGGTTGGGAAAAATGTAAAAACACAAATTTTCGAAAAATTTAATTTCATTGATGATACACAAATAAAATGCCAAGTTATCGCGTCTGTGAAATTTTTTTAAATGAATTTATTAATTATAAGTAGGGCTACTCATTAATGCAAGGTTTCAGAATTTCATACTAAATTTATTTTTATACTGCAAATTCATACTCTTTCACACGTTGTGTTTTTGTTTATCAATTTATTAAACAGTTATAACCTTTTTCTGCGAAACTTTTTCAAGCTTTTTGTTTTGTTTTCTTACATAGCTCTCTTCTTTCAATTGTTCATTGAATCGGCGTACCCTAAATCACGTCATGCATCTTGCCATGCATAACATGACTTCTTCGGGTACAATCTTTCGATTTTTTTCAAGTATAACGAAACGCCCACGACATAAACAACCAATATGGCGGAGGCTGGTGGAAAGAGCGAGAGAAACCATGTGCGAGAGAGTCAGAACATGCCCCCACCATACCCCTATCTGCGCGTGGAATATATCTTGAATATTTCTTTCGAGGAGTGCATTTTGGTGCATTGGATGAGATGGTACTTCCGGACTTCCCTATTGGTAAATGACTCAGCATGATTCTATCATATTTCTTATCCTCAGCCAACCGGCGTCGTCACACGCGGACGAAAAATGGGTGGCGGGGGGACTGGAACATGCCTGATGATGTCTGATGTTTTATCAGCATCCTAATGATCCTGATGATTCCTGTGTAAGGGTCCAGCTACATTCACTCACGTTCACTCACATTCCTGACCTTCATCACTCTCAGTCATTCTCTTGCATCCAGTTGAGTCGATCCCAGTTGGTCCGGACTCCAGCAGCACTTAAGATCTGTCATCATATCTCTTCGCTTCTCGGCCAGGCGTGCTCCGGAAACACCACGAGTCCTGCAAAGAGTGCATAAAAAATTCGTTTTTAGATCTATTTTGAGTGTTTATCCGCACATCCGCACATTTTTGGCGTCAAAAAGTTATAAAAATTGTGCTGCAAGGATACCACGTGTCCTTTGAAAATTATTTGGTTTGCGATTCATTTTCGGTGAGTGTACATTTTCGGGAGTAGCGAAGAGTAAAAAGGCGAATTTTATCTCGAATACGCTGATATTTTTTGTTGGAGAATTTAATTATGAGCGAAATGAACGAAATAATCGAAGAAAAAAAGAACCTGCACACCATTGAAAGGATTTTAATGAAGGATACATCAGGTATATTTTTCGTTGCATTCAGATTTTTTTGTTTTGCTTTTTTTATTTGTTTGTTTTTTTCTAATTTATTTTTTATCGAGTTCTGAGATTCTGGGACAGATTTTGAGGCGATTATGCAGTTTAGTGGCTGTGCCCTGAAAAAGGGTTGAAAATTTCTTTTCCAAAATACGCGGTTTCCAGTGAGGAACTTCGTTCCGTTTACGGAAAAGTTTTGAGTTGAGCTTATTTATAAAGCAAAAGTGTTGTGGCAGGTAAGGGTTTTCAGGGGTTACGGAACGGTATTATTCAGCACATTTTTCTCGAAGTGACAGCTGATGAGACGTCACTTCGAGAAATTTCATTGGCTGAAGCAGTGGCGAGGTCATTGACCCGATTTTCTTTGAGTTCAGACGAATGTTGGGTTAGGTTAGGCTGAACGAATGTTTACACCATATCCACACAGCGAACAGGTCTTAGGTCACCGAAAAGAACAGCCACCATCCAGAAATAGCGAGTTAAAGTGTTACTGAAATTCAAGATGGCGGATTTACAAAGACCCATGGGAAAATATTTGGAATGGATATTCGTAGCATTTGCACCAATTTGTACATTTTCGCAACTTAACTTGAAAATCTATTATAAATTATTCAATTAAATAAACAATCGATTGAAAAATGTTATTATTTTCGGAATTCTTGAATTTCTCGGAATTTTCATCGATTTAAAATTATGAAAATTATAAGTCATGATTTTTAATATTATATATTTAATATATTTCGATATATTCATAATTTATTACGAAATATTCAAAATGACTCAAATTTTCGAAATTTGGACACGTTGATTGATTCTTCTAAATTTTGAGAATTTTTTAATGTTCGAAAATTTTTATACTGCTAAAATTTTCCAGAATTTTTTTAATTTCTGAAATTCTGACGAAATGTCCAAAATAACTTTAATTCTTGAAATTTCTGGATATTTTGAAACGTAAAAACGTTCGAATTTGGACATATTGATCAATTTATTTTCGAGAACGTTCAGTTTTTCAGAAATTTTTAGAATGATCAAAAAGAATTAGGAAAATCCTCAGAATTTTGGAAATGACGATAATTATAGAAATTTGGAGCATTCTAAAAATTTTCGAAAAATGAAAAGTTCATAAAATTTAGAAGAATTTGTCGGTATCCGAGAATCCAAAAATTTTTACTTTTTAAAATATCAGAAATTTCAAAAATATAAGTAATTTCAAATATTACATCATAATTTTGATAATTTCTAATGATGCGAATTTGAAACATTCTAAAAATTTTCTAAAATCAACAAGTTTTCTAAATTGAGAAAAGTTCATCGATATTTCAAAATTCGAAAATTTTTACGTTTAAAAATTTCAGAAGTTTAGAAAATTCAGGTTTTTGTAAAAATTCCTTCAACAATTTGAAAATTTCGAAAATTAATTTTCGAAAATGAAAAAAGTCTCGTAATTTTGATGAATTGATCAATATATCCAATTTCGAAAATTTGAGTTATTTTGAATATTTTGTCATAAATTGGAAAATTAAAAAATAATTAGAATTCCAAGAAATTCAATTACTTCAAAAATAATAACATTTTTCAATCTATCGTTTATCTACCAGAGTAATTCATAAAAGATTTTGAAGTTTACAAGTTGCGAAAATGTACAAATAATACGTATATCTTTTTAATTTCGAATATTTTCACATTGATCCTAAAAATCCGCCATCTTGAATTTCAATAACATTTTATCTCGCTCTTTCTGAATGGTGACCGTTCTGGACGGTGACCTAAAGTCAGCGGACATGTTTAGATCGTTTATATAAGCGGAAGTCACCTGTACATAACAAATTAAACAAACTTTCTGCATTTGATATAATATATTAAATGTAATCAGGAGGTTTGATATTAATAGTATTGTAATAAAACAATGTTATATTGAATATTTAAATTGAATTGAAATTTGGATTTTTATGTTTTAATGGCCCGATATTCACGAATTTCCGGAAATTTTATGTATCTCTAGTGACTCTAGTTTTTATACAAACCTTATAAAATCATTGAGCATTTTTTCTTTCGAAATATATATTTAATACGGTCGATGTTGTACAAATTTCATTAAATTTTTAGAAAATAAGCGATTTTTATAAAGTGGTTGTATAAAAACTGTATGAAAATATTTTTTTTATAAATCTGGAATTATGATAAAAAATCTTCTATAAAAGTTCTATAGAATCAATTTAAAGAAAAAAAACGAGATTTTATCAAAAAGTTGTGATTTCCATAAGTTGCATAAAACCAAAATCACTAGGGATTTTTCAAATCAAACTTCAAATTCATAATTTTTCGTCGCCGAAATTGGAATACCTAGTTGAAAAATTTCACATTGTTGGTAATCATCTAGAAAAAGCATTTTCGCCAAAAATGGCTACAAATTTTAAAAAAAAATTTTTTTGAAACATACCTTTTTTTACATAGAAAAAATAAATCAGTTTGCAGAAAGTCGATTTTAATATAATATCGTTCAAAAATTTTGTTAAATACATTGACCGTATGTATTTAGTATTTAGTGAAGTAAATTTGTATTTTTTACTAAACTCGTCTCTAGAATAGTTTTTTTCTTAAAAAAAAATTACAATTTCAAATAATCGAATTTTGGCAAACGGATTTATGTTCTCCATAAAAAATTTTTCATCTTGGACAAAAATTTTTCAGGCTATTTTCGAGAAAAATATGAATAAATAATTATTGAATAATCATTGCAGACATAATTTGCTGGAATAATTCGAATAGTCACGACTCGAAAATTCAAGTGGTAATTAAAAACAATGCAATAATTTTTTGAAAGTGACTAAATTTTTTCCCATTTATTAATATGTTTGCAGGAATTGCTGTACCCCAACGGAAAATCTCCGAAAAAACTCTAAATGACTTGCGGATTCCTTCCGAAAAAGTTGAATCGAAGAAAAAGCGTAGGCGTCGCACCAATTTTTTACCCGAGCAAATAAAAGTACTTGAATATACTTACAAACGGTATAAATATCTTGACTTCGGGATGAGGGATGCACTATCTAAGGATTTCAATATTTCGGATCAGCGGATTTTGGTGACTGAGCATTTTTTAACGATTTTTTTTATCCACGATTTCGTAAATTTCAGGCTACTGAAAATTTTCGAAATTTTCGAAACTGGTTTCAATTTCAGATGTACGAAATTTGATTCTGTTAGTTTTTGTTTTAATTTACTTTAATTCAAATTTTTAAAAATTTAGGATTTTGTACTACGAAATTAGCGATTCGGAATTAATCTTCCTACTTACATTAAATTAATATTATTAACATTATACATAATTTGAATGAATATTATCAAAATTATATGAATTATTATCATAATATTATTTTTACATTCTTAGTTTCAGACTTGTTCATTATTACAGTTTTCGGCGTTTTGAATTTAATTGAGTTAAAATTACAAATTGAGAGTCAATTTTCAAATGTTTAAATTCATAAAGTCTATCGAATTTTGAAATAGAATAAAACATTATTACGAAGTAAACAAATTTGAACAATTAGAGGTCATTGAAAAATTTAAATGGAATTATTTAACGTCCTGGATTCTAAACATTACTATTTTACCCCTTGACCTTCTGAAAATTGTATAAATGAAAAAATATCAAATGAATAATAAAATAAAATATCAGATAAATACGTAAAAAATATTAAAAAGTTTAAATTTATTGAATTTGATATGTTCATTTTTAGAATTTAAAATCAAAATTTCAGAGTAATTCAATTCAACAACACATTCTACACCATTTTGAGTTTTTATTCAAATTTTTTTATTCGGGATAAAAATTTATGATTTTTTTTTATCTCCCAAATTTTGTTTTCCGAAAATTTCAGCGAGTATAATTCATATGAAAGAAAAAATATTTTTTGATTGTTTATAACTTTCGTTAAAATTTTCTGACTGCAGGTTTGGTTCCAAAATCGTCGCGCGCGGGACAGAAAGGAGCCGAAAAAAAATGATGAACTCCCTAATCCTTATGGTATATTTAATAAAAAAATTCGATTGATTAGAAACTATATTTTACGCGCAATTTTGAATTGCTCACGTAATTCAGTAATTACCGAATCAACTTATGAAACTTGGAAGAATCTGTTCCAAAATTAAGTTACTCAATACTTTTTAATATTTCGGACCGTTTTTTTTAATTTTCAAAAAATTAACTTATCAAACTTCAGAAATTTGAAAAATTATCAGTGATTTCAAAAAATGGATTTCTGTGCATTTTTTAAAATATCTTCCAAAAATTTTGAAATCTTTGAAAGATTTTTTGTATTTTCTGCAGATTATTCTCGAAAAATTTATTGATTTTCAAATATTTCACTATAATTAATTATTAATTAATTACTAATAATGAAAAACTCCGAAAATGAAAAATTTCCGAGAAATTTCCAATAATCATCAAAAAACTGTAGCAAAATAAAATTACCAGTATTATACGTATTTTAATAATTTCCAAGAACTGAAATACTTTGAATATTAGAAGTTTCGGAAATGACGAATTTCAAACTCAAATCGTAGTCAAATTGAATCTGAATTATCGTAATTCCCCAATCCCAGAAATAGCAAAATTATTCGAAACCTAAATTAAAAATTCCCAAAAATCCAAAAACTTCGAAGATTTTCAATTTCTCCCTCCAGTAATTCCACAAAATATTTCGTAATACTCAGAAGATTTTGCAAAAATCCCAAACATAAAAATGATTCCAAAGTCAACCAATTTTGCGATCGACATAAAGAAAAAAAAAATTTTTTTCTTCCGAAGAGGCCAAAAAACATTTAAAATTTCTCCCTAGGGCGGAAAATATATATTTTTTATATCTTAACCATCATTTATTATAAACCAATGCCCATGCTAAAGTAATTAAAATAGAAACTCCAAACTTCCCAAAAAACTTTCTTGAAGCCGAGTGACCAACTTCCTCGCTGGAAGTTCTCTGAACTCGGAACTTCCTCGCTTACTTTTTTCAATCAAAGGTGTAAAAACTCCGGTCACGTTCAAAACAACTTTACATTAAAAAACTGTAAACAAATTTATATTTTTCGGGAATCGTGACCAACTTTTCAGCATCGCTAGTGTTTTCGTAAAATGATTGTTAAATTTCGAATGATGATATGTACAATTTTCCGAAATATCGCGAGTTTATTTTTAAAAAATGGTGATTTCGATTGTCTGAAAAAAGACGGTTTTGAATTTTTATTTTAAAAACTACGAGTTATATTCAAAAATGTGTGAGGAGAAATTCATTGCATTTTTCATTCTTTATGCAGTGGTATTTTTTGTGTTGCCGATTTTCGCGAGTCGGAAATGTCTGACCAAAAAGTGGAAACTAGAAAGTGTAAGTGTCTCGTCCGAGCGCTAAGGCCCCAATGCTTTCCACGCCCCCAGTTTTAAAACCGTGTAAAAATTTCGACATTTTGAGAAATTTTTATGAACTCCACTAATTTTCCAAAATTTCAAAAATTCTCAAAATCACTGAAAATTTCCGAAATTCTCAAAATTTCTAAATTAGGAATTTCAGATATTTCGAAAAATTTAAAAAATCTTCGAATGCCTGAAAATTTCTAAAATCATCAAAATTCCGAAAAAATTGTGAAATTTCCAAAAATATTCGAAATCTTAAAAATTATCGGATACTTCGAAAATTATTTAACTTTTCGAAAATTTTCAATTCTCAAAAAATTTTTATACATTTCCATTTCAATTTTTCGTGCACTTGAAAGCGCTATCTTTGTGCATTTGTAAAAAAAGCACTGTATGTAACAAGTGCGCAAAATAGGTTAGCCCGTGAGTGTAAAGTTTGAAACGCTCGACTTCGGCTAGCACACTCTCGACTCCAGCTCACGCACTCGCTACGCTCGTGCGTTCACCTCCGTCTCATATTCCAAACTTTACACCAACGGAATAACCTATTTTGCGCACTTGTTACATAATATACTATTACTCGTGAATCAAGATAGTTATTGATACTGCAATATCTATAACAAAATATTAATCTCGTCTTTTTTAACTATCTGTAGAATCTCTGAAAGAAATCAGCGCCTGCCCTAACCTGGTGTCCTACGTAGCAAACCTACTCATACAAGAAAACGAACAGAAAGTGCGCCAATACTACAATAATATAATGAGAGAACATCAACTCACGTATACGCCCTGGATTTTTCATCCGCAACGGCTGTCGCCACCGCAATTATATTGTAATACAGAACCGCCATCGGCCATGACGATTCCGAACTTAAACCCGCCCCCACCGACGGCGATGCCTTCTCAAAATGCATATTCCTGCAATTTCAATATATCTCCTTGACATATCTGTCGTAAAATACTCATTTGCACGTTATTAGCAATAGAATACTGATAAAGGTAACATTAGATTATCGTTAGAATATAATTGTCGTGTGTACCTGACTGTGAATGACAAGATTGACGTCAATTTTGGCGGTTGCGACATAGTCGCGCATCGCTAGAATATGTCAAAAAAATGAGATACTTCCCAATTTTAAGCTCCGAGTCGTGGAAAACAAATTTTACATGGTCACAATGGCAATACTTCAATTTTACCCGATCCTAACCTCGAAGTGGTACATAAAAAGGGACTTTGAGGTTAGAATGGGTAAAATACAGTACTGCACAAACGGGACAAGTCGATATTATGAAACGATTTAATTCCTCGCCTTCGGCTCGGAATTCAACCCTTCGTTTTGCAAAAATCAACTTACCCCGCTTGTACAGTAATGTACTATTAACAGGGTCAGAACAAATGACTGTCAATTTTTAATCGAAAATTTGTGCAAAAAGAGTAATTTGCGACCGTCATAATGCCCAGAATTTTTTTTGCCAAAGTTATTGTAAAATGAAATTTTCGATAACTTTCTGAACATTTGAAATTTTTTTTAGATTTTCAATAGCCATGAAACACATTCAAAAATCGATTTTTTCACCAATGATTTGTAAAAAAATTATGTCAAAATCAATTTTCACGAAGTTTTTGTATTCTTCATTCTATTTCCTTTCAAACTCGAAAGTTTTATCCAAATCGGTAAATTCATTCGTATAAGCAAAACGACTTCGTTTATAAAGTTACTGAAAATTTCATCTAGCTGAAGAAAATCTGTCTTCTTTTCGTCTGTACGATTTCACGAATTCTGACCCTCTAAGGACCGTAAGGTGGATTCAGACGCGCGAGGTGTAATAGTATATTTCTCAACGAGTGCAGAAGGAGATTTTTTAACGAATGCGATTGCAAAACTCGCCTTCGGCTCGTCTTGCTAACCTCACATGCGTTAAAAAAGCCCTTCTGCAAAAGTTGAGGACTATATTTTTCTCAACAACGTGGAGAAAATTCAATTTTTGACGTTTTGAGCCGTGGAGAAAAAAGCATTTTCCCAACGCCATGGAGAAAATGCAATTTTCTCCACGGCTCAAAACGTCGAAAGTCGTAATGTTTCCACGTTGTTGGAAAAAATACAGTCCTCAACTTGTGCAGAAGGGCTTTTTTTAACGAATGCGATTGAAAAACTCGCCTCCGGCTCGTTTTGCAAACTTCATATTCGTAAAAAAAGCTCCTTCTGCACTCGTTGAGAAAAAGAAATCGATTAAAAAAACCAGCAGCGACATATAGGAACAATTGTGATATAATTAAGACTGATCTCATCGCCCTAGTGCGGAACGTGATTTATCATGAGTTATTTATCAGGTAAAACTTAGGATTTAGGAGTTAGTTGTTCAGGTGAAAAGAGACCCGAACCTCAAAGACCCGCCAAGGGCGTGAGTCCCCAGAAATATAATTTATTAGGTTTATTTATTAGGCTTATGTTTTTGGGTATGTCGTATAATTTATGTCTCGTCCGTCCATATGAATCGTGTATCATAAGTAGGTGTACATAGAACTAATAAATTATATTGTTTTCTTGACAATATTTCTGGGTGTCGGTATTTTATTATTTTTGAAACGGTGTTTCCTCATGGTTGCCAATAACGCTGATATTTAGGCAACGAAATTACAACTATATAAAAACTCGATCACCGCGATCGAGTTCCACTCGAGTTTTACTCGAGTCACGATCATCAAGGAGAGCATAGGAAAATGCGTATTTTTTTTACACATAAATCGAAAATAAAGCCAGTGCCATCCACAAATTCACTGAGAAACGAGATTTTATGAATATTAGAATATTATAAAAAAGTCTGTGTCTTCCCATTCGGAATTACATATTCAATTACGAATTGACTGATACAAACTTTTTTGAAATTCCCTGAAATTCATGAGATTTTGTTTTCCGGTCAATTTACAATTTATACTGGCTTTATTTTCGATTTATTTGTAAAAAAAACATGCACTTGCCTATGCTCTCCCTCCCGTCGTGCGTTGCCCGCATTGTACGGCGCCTGCGCAGAATTTTTTTCCTTACATGCAATGGTCTATATCGAGCTATCGGAAAACTAGAGTGTCTCTATAAATAGAGTCTGGCTATCTGCAATGTGTGACTGTGTACGTGTCGATCGCTCGACCCAAAATGGCGGCGGCACGCACACATACATTCCACACGTACGTACAATCGCTTTTTCCTATTGGCGGAGTCGCCATTTTGGGTCCAGCTTCGAATCCAGCCAAAAATGTTCCTTTTCATAGTTGAATCTGAATTTTTTGTAATTTGCATTTTTAATGTTTTTCAGTTTTTTCGATTCCAATATTTTATTTAACTTTCAATAATCTTATGTTTTTTTCTTCATTCAAAAATGTCTGGATGAGATGTTTTTATTCAATTTTTTATTTTGAAAATCAGTTTTCGAGTTCTTACATTTTTCAATGAATTTCAAATCCACATTTTTTGTTAGATTGAAAGTATTTTTCATCGAGTTCGTTAATTTCTGAATTTTTTATTTCCAACTCAATTTTTTATAATTTGAATTCTAAAACAATATTTGATATTTTATGAAGTTTTTGGTTTTCGAATTTTTAATTTTTCATTCAATTTTGCATAATTCAGATCTCCAAAGTAATAATTTATGATTAATTAATATGAAATTTGTTACAATTTTGTTCTTTGTTTGTGATTTAATTTTTGTGTGTGCATATGAAACAAAGAAATTGCTTTGTATTGTGAGGTTTTTTTACTTCTTTAATTTAGTAGAAATCTGGCAGTGAAAAATTGTTGATCGCAAAATTGTGGAAATCGAAACTTCAATTTCTGTTTAGAAAATTGTTAACAACGCAACGCAAAAAAATTAAGTCGTTTCTTCATATTGTCGTTGAAATGATCACATTTCGACGTTTTTTTGTTTCAAGTTGCTTCATTATCATTAAAGGGCAATTTATGTGCTTGCGAAATTTAAGTACTTTATTACGTATACGTAATTTGTTTTATTCCCGATAGTGCACATGTCCAATGAAAGCTTTGTTAGGGTGTTCCGATATGAGCTGTCGTTAATGAAACTAACATTATATGCTAGTTGTAAACTGATGGAAAATTTTCATCACGATCAAGTTAATCATTACATACTTTAATTTTAGCATTATCATTAATCGAGCACGAATGAACGAAAAAATTCGGAATCCGAAAAATTATATTTAGAAAATAATTTCTAAGAAGTGAAATAAATCGAGTTACTAGACCATTGGATTCCCACATTGTAATCATAAAAATATGTTTCTTCAAAAGTTCTTTACCCATAAAAATTATATGCAATTGAATAAGAACCCCATGAGTTCTCATATACATAACTCACAAAGGTATTTCCAGAATCCTATGGTATGTGCTTTTAATTCTATGGGGTTGTGAGCGAAATCATTTTTAAAATCAGTAGTAAAGACATAAATTGGGGGAAACAAAGAAATTTAAAAATAAAAAAAATAAATTAAAAAAAAAAAAAAAAAAAAAAAAAAAAAAAAAAAAAAAAAAAAAAAAAAAAAAAAAACCGTGAACACATCCATAAAAAGCATCAATGATGATCTCTTCTCTAATTCGTATTTTGAATGCGTGAAGTATAGATATATCCAACGAGTATAATTGTTTGTAGGTTCAATCAAAAAAATAATTGTAAATGAATTTTTCTGCAGGATAGACCTGATCAATGACATTTAATCGTTTGCTTAAAAATTAATTTGCGGAGGACACTTAATGATAATAAGACAATTTATTTTTCACTTTGCCATTGTTCATATGGACAGAGAAAGGGTAAGAAAAATTATATATCTTTTCGTGCATTCGAATCCGTGAACAAAGTAAACAGTAAAACTTCAGGTAAGTTTGTATAAAACGTATTTTTTGTTCATAGGAGTACTTCGATTGATTATGTCATTTTATACACCTCAGTGCAATAAACTGTCCTTTATTGGCCTGCTATCCACTAATATCTCTATTCTTCATCCATGTATTCATTTTCAGACCTGCTTTACAACAATGGCAATAATCACTCTTACTGTGGCCATGATTTTTGGGTTCATGGCTGTTCTGAGTCCGGAGGGAATATACGGTCGGTTGGCTTACATATGTAAGTCGAACAGACGTAACATGTAGAACAAATTGCATGTAAACATACGAATTTGATTAGTAATTCTCAAATACTTACTTTTAAGCACATTCACCACCAACTGAGGACTGTGGAAGCGAAAAATGCATCAAGGATTTCCAAAGCTGCACGGAAGTTGTGGTGAATGAAAACAAAAAATATCGTATCGTTCGCTTGTGCGAGCCTTGTTACGAAGGTAATTTCAGATTTTGATATTGTTCCAAAATATGCAGCTGGGATGGACCTGAATCACAAAGGGCGAAGCAGAATACGAAAATGACATTTTCTGAACGCCGTGAAGAAAATGCGATTTTCTCCACGATTCAAAACGTCAAAAATCGTATTTTACCCATGTGATTGCGAAACTCGCCTTCGGCTCGTCTTGCAAACTTCATATTAGTGAAAAAGCTTCTTCTGCACTCGTTTAAAAATACTATTGGTCTCCATGATTTTCGCGAGAAAAGGATCTAATTTAGTTCCCCTAATTTATATTTCTTCGCAGAGCTATCTCTACTGGGTGGTGTGAAATACTGGGATAAAGTATATGATGGGCCATGCAATGTGAGTCCACCCCAATCGAAGAAATCATTTTCTTACGTCGAATAACTCGTGAACTACGAGTAAAAATGCACGATGTGCAAAAATGTGACTTGTAAACTTTTATTTAATTAATAAGTTACATGCAGAGAAGACAATGTTTATATTCATTGAAATGTGAAATGCCCAGACTATACACTGGCCAAAAAAGTGTATATTTTTATAATTACAAAATAATCAGGCAGCAGAAATGTTGGTGAGCCCTTATCATCCCTTGCAAAAAACTATTAATGAACACTTATTAGCATTCGTAACGTTAAGGGGTTGCGTTATATCGGAATCCCTTTTTTATGTATACATTTTGTCTCCACAAATATTGCTACAAGTATTTACGTTATTAGAAAAAATACTCCAGGAATAATTACATTTTAATCTCGAATATTTCTCTTCTATGTTATTGCAGCAAATTTGATGGGAGTCCTAAAGAAAAAAAGGAGATGACATCATGGGGGCAGCCATTTTGATTGCTATATTCAAGCTCGTAAACACTTGAAGTTGCTTCGATTTAAAGTGACAATTTCAGTGGCGGGATGTTTCAAAATGTTCAGTTGCCGCAGAGGTTCGAAACAATAATAGGAAAAAATTTGAATTTGACAGAAGATGGTAGTGCTGAGAATGTTTTACTGCAAAAGATGTTTTTCGATATTTCTCATTGCGTATATATTGCATGTAGAATTGTAATTCCATGAAATCAGAATTTTTGTTGTAGTATAAATTATGCAGTTTAGATTATAAAGTTAGTACATAAAAATTAATAGGCGCGCAATAGAGATTCTAGTACAAAATATTTTACATTGACTGAAATAAAACGAGCGTTATTCTATGTGAAGTTTAGATCATCCCGCTATTCATCCGTCTGAGTTCTCCAGGAGCAACGAATTATTTATGTTCCAGCCATTTTGTCACAACGGAATATTCATTCTTTCATTCCATTGTTACCGGATTAGTACTCCCGCCAAATTCTGGGTCCATTACTTCTGTACACTGTCTGTTCGACATTTGCTTCTTAAATTTACCTCCCGTTTCAACGTTTTCCATATTACTTCAAGTTCCCAAGTCAAAAAAAATGTCAGATTTTGTCAGCGAACATCAATAGATGTCAGTTTTTGGTCAGGTCACAAACAATATGGAACTGACATAGAAATGATTTTCGGCGTATGATCAATAATGCGATTTAATATAAAAAAATGTAATGTTATATAATTACTCTGCAGCTACAATGATGTCAATTTTCAATGAAGTGCTTTTGATATGAGAAATTGACTCAGAAAATGAAATCAGCTACAGTAATACCTAAAAATCATTATAAAGTTATTTAAAGTTTCAGATTACTTGTTGAAGTTCGTTTTTTTCGAAGTGAGGTTATGTTGCGTTTTTATTATTTCTTGTGAACACACGACAGATCGATAAAATGAAAAATCTAATTTTTTTTAGTCTTGTGGACTTCACACAATCGCCTATGGGGCATGCAGGAAAACATTCAGAAAACGAGGAATGGACAGTTTGTTTGGCGAGTTTTGGAATAAATTCTTCAGTTTAAAATCATTTTTATGTTATAAAATATTTGTTTCGAAGTTAAAAAAATTTTCCAAGTATTATAATTCTAGAATTTTAAATGTTTAAAAATTTTTTCAAACTTTGAATAACTCTAAGATTCTAACCTATATTTTTGGGATTTGCAATTTTTTGAACTATAGAATTTTACAAGTGGCAGATATTGTTGATGTTAATATTTTTTTTTTCAGTATATCAATTTCAAACAAAGTTGAACGTAGAATGAAAAACTCGGAATTTCCGATACTGTGAATTCTACTACATTACTGTGTAAATTAAGAAATTTTAGAATTGCTAAAAATTTTGTAAACTGTAAAATTAGATAACTTTGTTTTTCTGTGTCATATGTCGTTTGTTTTACGTGCACTTGTTGACGAATAATGCAAAAAATTTTTTCATCACAAAAGGGTGTTTAGTTTGTATTTGAATAACATAAAAAAATTTTGATGCATGCAAAAATAAGTATTATATAGTAATATATGCGATCGAACGTCACGTGTATATAATTTGTACATCAGATCGAGGTCACGAGGAAATATCAAGCAGACTTGTGCGAGCGTTACCGAAAAACATCAATAGACATCAGTTTTTGGCTTGTCAGCTGACAGTTAAAAACATCAAATTGACGTTTTTCTGACCTTTTTTTTCACTCGGGTACTTTAGTTCAAGTCAGAAATTTTCAGTATGAAAAGTATCAGCTAATTATTGTTTATTACTGTCAACTTTTTTTATTCACATGTAAAATCGTCTCCCATGATATATCTTAATGATAGTAAGAATACAAGCGCAGTGTGAAGAAGCCAGCGAACCCATTAACTCCTTTATGGTATAATTCCACGCCGTTGATCATCGAATCAAAGAACGTTTCCACGGGAGTTCCATCGAAATATGGAGTCAAAATCTGTTTGGGACCCATCTGTTTCGGTCTCAAAGAAACGCTCACTCCCGAAAGTTCCTTTTTCCCAGCGTCGAATAGTTTCCACTCGTCAAATTCGAGCATGGCTCTACGATTTGAACTGCAGAAACGAAGCTTGAGAAAAGGGAGACTAAAAATTGGAAGAGATCTGATAATTCTGGAATCACTCACTTGTCAATTGGCTTGTCTCCTGTGAATAGAACCGTGCTGTTAGGGACGAGAGAATAATTTTGACGGTTGATCTCTGTAGCTTCCACAGCCAAGAGCAGAGTCCCGGCTCTACTCATTTTGAATGAGATACCTTGAAGAAAAGAATTCGAGTAAATGAATTCCTGGATCGTAGTATGAACATGAAAGTTCAGATTTGTGGTGAACCTTCGTCCTTGAATTGTTTCCTAAAATAAATATCTACACCAGCGATGATTATTTTTACCTGTGATAGCAAAATTTTCAGGCAGCGTTATTTTCTGCATCTCTATAGCTGAACCATCCCCTGATAAATCGAAATAGTCTTCGCCTGGTTCAACAATTTTTCGATGGGAACATCCGTCAGTCGAGTCGTCCGAAAATTTTCGAATCTCCGCAGAAATCGATGCATTCTTCGGAATAGTTGTGATCATTTTCCAGTGATCATTCACAATGCTCGTGTTTGATAACAGTTCCCCTTGTTTTATCTGGATGCATAGAGTTGACTCTATTTGTTTGAATCGAAGTCCTGTGATTACTCTACAAAAATGAAGTATATAGGAATGTTAGCGGTTTATATCATTGTTTTTGAGACGTCTTGTTTGCACATTTTCAGACTTTGGAACTTTTTTTGATTTTTCATCTTCTTCCGAACTCAACAGTACATTCGAAGTCCTAATTTTGAGGTTAGAGTGATGGAAACTTATAGTTACAACTTACTTATTGTTTTCTACATCACTTCTCATCATTTGCAGATTCACGTAAGGACCTGAATTCGTGTTCGGAGTTTTGTATTCCATTCTGATGATATCATCTTCTGTAATACAGAAATCGATTCTATAGAGATGTTAAACGTGCGGAAATGGGAGGTTAATTTTGTTTTTTCACCTTTTTTTTCGTCAGGCCCGCAAGAATTCAACGTTTGTGGCATTTGCGTTGGGTACATTGCAAAACTGGAATAGCATTTTTGCATTCGCTTCTCAAAATCGCTTAAAACCACTTCTGGTCTGAACGTCTGAGGTCCTAAGCAGGAAACGACAATTTTAAGTCATTTTGAGGGAAAAAAAATATTATTGGCGCGTCTTACTTGCTTTGCTCTTCTCTTTGTACGTATAATACATAATGACGAAGGACTTCAGTGCAGTTAAAATCAAAATTTCGTGCACATTGGCCATATGTTCGAATATTGCAGCACTGCCACATGTTTCGCGTCCATCATCCTGGAAAAATTGAGATCAGCAGATAAGAATTCTTCCATCTTATCAGAAAATTCGAAATGGTTCAAACTTTTGAATTTTCGTGGATCCAGTCTGAACAGATTGTGTTTCTTGAAAATTTCGAACGTTAGGAATCGAAAACTCACAATTGTGATGTGGATAGGAACATCCGCCCAAAACGTATTTGATGTTTCCATGACTTCGTATAATTCGCGTACCCGACCGCACATT
>JAPYZK010002091.1:0-15118 GCA_030522785.1 Platygaster equestris | reverse complement strand
TGACAAATTTTTGATACAATTGTCAATTAGTAATGTATTATAAATTTTACACATGTTTAACATATTCAAAAGTTCAAAGTCATGAGATTGCGAAAAAATTCGTAAATACTACCAAAAAAAGATTTAGGTGTTCAAAGATTTTATTTCTAGCAAGTTTGATGAATTATTCGTGATTTTTTATTATCATTTTCCAATTGACTTAAAATTAATAATAATTGCGTTCGTTTCGATCGGGAAATCTTAAATTTTGATTGAATGTGACAGAAATTTAGTGACAAGTTCGTGTATGGCTGATATTCATGTATCAAGAGTTTTCTGTGAAACAGGATATCAATTCTCTGCGAGGGCTGGATGGTGTTTCACGAATCGAGGTTAATAAGGTGCATTTTTCAGTGCTGAATGAAGCTCAGGGCAGGAGTATGAATTTGTTAAGGTAGTGAGCGTTCGTTCGTTCTTTCATAAATTAATTAGTAGCAGGTTTGCGTAACAGCATATAATAGCGCTGCAGCAATCGTAGCCCCGAGGTTACCTAAAAGTAATCAGGAGATCGACATCGCGTTCTTGATGAACAGCGCTGAGTTAATCATACTGCCTGTGTTCCAAAACTTCACCCTTCGATAAGAATTTTCGACCTTTTGTGCCGAAACACCTTTTTTATAGAATAAATATTCAATTAATATAATGCAGAGATATGGTACGATTATGCAGTTTTAATGAAGATCTGCTGGCCCGTGGCTGTTCGACTACGAAGAAGATAATTCGACTTATCGTGATACGAGATAAGGAAGGATGTCTTATGATAGGAATCAAGTAAAAATTATGTGTATTAATTAGTCAATTTTCAAAGTGTAGTAGACTTTCAGAATTTATCAAATATGAGAATCACAAAGTTTCAACCTGATTCCATTTTCGTTCACTCGAAGTATTTCCCAAATGAATTTTCACAGATTTCTCTAATTTCCACAGAATGTTAAAAACTCTAGTGCCCCCAGAAACTTGTTTCTCCCTTTCATACCCACTAATTGGTGAAAACCCGTTGAAAAAAATCCCCCAAAAGAACCATACCCCTCGTTATCTGCATCGTTTCCGCGATAGTACCCTCTTTTTCTCCCGAACAGACTCGCGATCGTTCCAAGCTCACACTCGAAATGGAAAAAATCGAGTGGCGTTAGAGCTCTCCCACTTATCCGTCTAGATTACAAAACCAAGAAACCCAAGCGGGTCGTTATTTTTCCCAGCCTTGAAAAACTATTTTTCTCGTTGTCGAGGTGAATTTTCCTCCCAGGAGTAAGGGAATAATCGTTCATCGTGAATTTTAACACCAACACCATAAGGGAGAGGAGAAAATGGCGAAGATTCATGATCGATGCGCTAGTACGTAGTTGAAAATGGTTTCTTGCCTTCGACCCTCAGTTAGTGGGAAGAGAGTTCGGGCAGAGCCATTAATTTGTAGGTGTAGGTGTCAGCCAAGAACGGATAAGTGCACCTACCCAAATATATATCTCCATTCAAGCAGGGACGCTGCGCACTCCTTAAAAGCATACTTTTTACATATAAAAAGGGCCATTAAAAATTAAGTACACTTCTGCAAGCTGCTGCATGATATCACCCGTTTTTTGGGAGATGACGTTGTGGAAATTAGAGTGTCGTGAGTAAAGGAGAGAGTTCAAGTCAGTGAATATGTACAAAAGAATTGTACAAAGAATTAGAACAAAAAATCCTCTAGAAAGAGTCAAATCTCCCAACCAAAGTACAACATCAACCACATATTTCAAAATGTACTGTAATTACATGCGACATTATATTCCTTATAAATCTCCATCCCGCTCATCAGAAGAACGAAACAGCGCAGGAAAAAACGACAGAACTGTATCAGGATAGACAGCGCAATTTATCTCATTCAAAGCAGTTCCTCTTTAATATCCAACAAAAGCACTGCTGCAGATTAAATGCGAAGCATCATTGACTTTTTCACAAGGATTACTCCGTGAAAGAGGAAAGTGTCTCTTTCGCTGTGTAGAAATAATATTTCTTTTAATACGCTTCGGAGGCGGGACAGAGATTTCGAACAAACAAAAAAAGGTATCGACGACTGAGGAAGATTTCACGTTTCATCGTAAGTGCTCCCTCAAAGGAATATCGATTTGCGACGAATAAATTCGTGGATTTGCCACGATGAAAAAACTCATCGGGTCTTTGAATATGTTGATTTTCAATATTTCAGTTACTTTCATAAGAACTTGTGATAATTCAAAAAGGGAAGAAAATCCTTTTTCCACTGCCTTTTTTTTGGATGCTGGGAAAATAGTCGTATGTACATGTTTAAAAAGCGCGATTTGGAATCAACTGAATGAAAAATCAGTCGCTTTTTCTACTTGTAGCGTGATATTATTTTTATTCTATTCGTTGCAGTCACTGCGCGAGCGATTACATAGCGGTGTATTCAGGATCGACAACGACGAGTCCTCTCCTCGAAATGTTCTGCGGAAATAAAACGGGGAAAGTCATTCACCGAGGACAAAACCTTCTTGTGGAGTTCCGGTAAGATCTCACGAGAAGAGGACACGGAAAACTTTGAATTTGTATGTTTTCCATCCAGTTGTGTTCCAATTCGGGGTTTCAAAAGGTGCACATCCGAGTCCAATTCGGGGTTTCAAAATTCGGGATTTCCCTCATTTTGGGTACTGTGAATTCATAACAGTGAAATTCAAATATTTGGAAGGTGCACATCTGAATTCTTAAAACAAATAATGAAATCCACAATTCGCGACTCAAAATCGAAGTGATTTTCCCTCAAAACAATAATCGCCATGCGATCCATTTTCCCAACCGATTTTCGTGCATTAGAACTTCGTGGAACTCGAGGAAATCGCGATTTCATCCGCACTCACAATTCAGCGTTATTAATCGAATTTGTTTGAGAAAATTGAAGATAACACAATCGGGTATTTAAGGAACATTATCATCCGTGGAAGTGTTTCAAACTCGGTAACTATCGGGGATAATTACTCTCGTGTTTTTCGAAGTTGATGAAGTTTGATTAAGGTTTCATTCGAAGCTGACGGTGTTTTTTGAAGGTGCGGGGTTCGAAGTGTATAACGTGTAATTTCAGATCGGGTGCCGAAGTTCCTCCGTTCAATTTTCATGGCTTCGTCGCGACGATTGATTTTATAGAAGTTACGACCGAAGCACCGACGACGATCACAACTGAAAGTACTAGTAAAATGGGTAAGCTAGATCTATTTTTTATTGGGATTCCTCGTTTTTATATATCTTCATTTAAGATAAAATTAAAATTTTCGATTCTGGATTCGCCCAGTATAAAATTTTGAGCCCCTATTAGTCTATCGCGTACCGTTTTCCACTGCATAATATACAAGTCGGCGAATATTCTCCGACATTCTACATACGTCTTCGCAATTTTTCTACCGCGCCAATTGTTATGCATTGACTTTTCGAGGTATCCCTATTCCATCCGACACACATCTGAATTTCGCATAGCTTCGGAACACTTGTTGAGGCATCTCGTTGACACGACTGAGCGGTATTTCCAAAATCACACATAAAATTTAATCTCGAGAATTCTCGGCGCCCGGAATTCCTGACGCTTGCTCCCTCGCTTTCCATGGGCAACTGGATTTATCGCGTTCCTAGCTCTACTTTGATTAGAAATTATATTTCACGTCACTGTTCTAATTGAAATTCTTCCGGATGACATCTGAATTTCAGTGACATTTTGTGTGAAACGTGAGACAAAAATCGCGAGTATAGAAATATGGTAGGCAGTTTATCAATAAAACAACATCAATATGAGAGATTTTCACTTTTCAATCCTAAAATATGGAACTCGAATTCAGCAGTCCATATAAAATTGCACCAGAACTCAAAATTCATGCAATATAAATTTCCTACGTGCAAAATGGACCCCAACGCGCCGCAACGATCGAATCCATTTTCACCCCAAAAAATAGATCCCCCATGAAATTTTAAAGGCATTCGCGCGACTCCGAAACGCTTCCAATTATCGCGCGACATTCGAAGAGGTCACGCGGAGTGTCGATAATTCAATTATCCAATTACAGTCAGTCCGTAAATAAAATGAAATGCCGTGAAATATGAACGGTACGACTCACGTAGGAAAGGTGATGTTGATTTTTGTCACAGTTGAAATGGTCGTATCGCCGACGGTCAAAATGTACAGCGCGCGCTACAAGAATCGTGATTTTCAACGCGAAAGTCAAATGTCATCCAACGATTGCGACCTCGAAGTTGACGGGGAAAAGTACAGAACGGGCAATCATAGCACAAAAGGGAAGCTTAAATCCACAAAGTGTCAGCTCGTTTTGCGAGGCCGGGTTAATGACACGGTCCACGTCTCTCTGCCCAGCTACAATCTCAAGTGAGTATTTTAATAACCGTATTATCCTTGGCTGTTTGCGCTGAAAATTCGACATGAATTATTCCATTATTCCGGCGCTTTGGGATTTCGGGATGGAAATCGTGGAAATTGTTTGGGGAAAAAGGGTTTAAAACGAACACATTTCGAAACTTGTGTTTCGAAATTTCGGAATTTAGAACTTCGAAAATATACAAAATAAAAATTATTGTTTCGAAAATTATCTTCGAAGCATGAAAATAACGTTTCTGGGACCATTTTCAATCATCTAAAATCTCCCTCTCTTTTCCAAAATACTTTTCATTAACACAAGTCTGAAAGTTCTCTGTGCAAACCTTCGGTCAAAACTCCCAAGTTGTTTAGTTTGTTGTAACTTCGAACAATGCGGACGAAGCTCTTGTCAGCGTAACCGCAAACGAAATTACCTCTGTAATTGTTGAAACAAGATTTTATTCTTTTATGCAAAAATTCTCCGTACTCATCATAACGCGCGGTGTTTTATGAATAAACATGCAACTCCGTCCGCGATAACATCGTCAATTCCCGCTTTCTTAGCAAAAGCTTGTTCAACTTATGCTATCTCCAAAAGTGCAGGGAACGGCTCTGATTATACGATGTCCCAAAACTCGCCGTGTTTCCTTACCGCGAAGCACAAACGACATAATTAGTTGCCTTATCGTAATTTGCATTCTAACGCCAGAGATTCATTTCAAGCATTAGGATTAAGGATGTTCCCGACCCTTAAGGAACGGTTTTATTTCAGAATAAAGTACAGTGTTGAATATATCTTGCGTGATTCAAAATAATGAGTTTTTGCACTCAAAATATGTAATAAAAATCATGTTCTCAGTTAAACTGCAAAACCGAAAAAAAAAGAAAAATTTTTCTAGAATCGTTCGAAACTGATAAAATCACGATGACGTGTTCGGAAATTTGGAAAATTACAACTTCTCGCGTGATTGACATTTAAAAAACGAACACACGAGCAGACATTAAACGATCTCAATGAGTTCTCGAAAAGGATACCAAAGTTAGAAAAAGCGAACACGGAAATGTTGTTTGTGTAGAAAATGAGAACATGAATAAAAGAGTGTATTTGTTGTTGTACAGACCCAGACCTTCATTATTTTCGTATTTTTCTGCTTTGAAAAGAAAATCTCGGACGTGCTCTTTAAGGATCATAGAAAGTTGCTATGTAAAAAAACAAGGATTCGATTGTTTGACCAGACAAACGAGAATACCTTCTCAAGAAACTTGGGGATTACATTGCATTTGGCCTGTAAATAGACTTGGTGCATTTTCTGATCCTTCTTGTATATCGATTCGAACGGTTCA
Source organism: Platygaster equestris (assembly GCA_030522785.1). NCBI lineage: Eukaryota > Metazoa > Arthropoda > Insecta > Hymenoptera > Platygastridae > Platygaster > Platygaster equestris. Next base: position 9,387 of record JAPYZK010002091.1, on the reverse strand, counting down.
ATCATTTCCTTTCCCCAGAAATTTTATGATCCTTCGAATTTTCGTATCTCAAACGTAAAATTCTTCGATTATTTATACAGTTCACCAAACATTTCAGCAACTTTAATCTGCGAATTTATTCGTAACTTCGGGATTCTTTTCAACTCTCAAAATTTGAAATTCCGAAACCTCGGAACTTTCCAAAACTCCAGACCACAAATAACATCCAGAAAAAAACATCTTAAAATAATGCATACATCACGAAACTGTCCGGAGCCACCATTTTTTATCGTGATCCAGCAAAAGATGTGTTCTTTACGAGACGTAAAACAAAAAAATTCTCCTCCGTGTCACGTTACTTTCTTGAAGAACCAACGTAATGTCGGAAAACGTCGCATGAATTTCCATGTAAAAGCGGTAGCAAAAAGGTCGAGAGATATCTTTATTAAAATTCCGGGCGCCGAAATCGGCAGTTCTCACGCGCGCATCGACCTCGTCGTGTTGCACAAAGGTGATAGCATGCATTAGACGCTCCGGCTCGGCTTTCTTGCACGCCTTACCGGTACAACCCACAATTAGTTGTAAGTGAGAATTTAGTTCAAACGTTTCGCCAAATGTCTCTTACTTCGCGAACCGAGTCGTCTCGTTTATTGGGAAACTTTTCCGTAAAACACCTTTAGCCTAGTAAACATTTTGATTTGAATTAACTTATCCTGGAAACCAATTTCTTGCGTCCCAGAATGATGAAAAATGAAAATAATCGGAGAAAAAAATCAATCAGAATTTTACGAGTTCAATGCAAACACGTAGATGGAAATCCATTCCAAAATTTCGAACCCAGCAAGAATCAAATCAATAAAAAAAATGGAAACTTTTGTTGAACCATTATCACTTGCAATAATCACGACGCCTCTAATCCCCAGTCACATTCCCCAGAAGTAAAACCATCTCTCAAAAATAAAACCACCATAAAACCCCGTCATCCCCCATAAATAACCTCCCCCCACACTTCACTATCCCCATTAAAAAAACCGTTCAAACGGCCAGGAACAAAAGTAAAATGTACAAACTGCCAAAGTTCGAGAGCAATAAAAAAATGAATGGCCCAACTTGTTTCGAACTAGCTCAAACTTAAATGACGAGAAAAACGGCGCGATGAGAAGTTAAAGAACATTATTGGTGAGTAAAAAGGAAGTTGAAAATATAAACGTTTCCGAGTAGGATTTTACTTTTGCTTGTTATCATCAGTTTTCTTCGCGATCTTCTTATCGTCCTTGTTTTCCCCTTTATCCTTTGGAATCTCGCGGACTTCACCCCTGCACCTTTGTGACTGGTCGTTTTTTCGCAATCCTTGCTTGATCGATTGTTCGGTGTCGAATACGTCGACGCTTTTGCCGACGGGAAAAAAATTTCCCGCTTTTCTTTTTGCGGCTTGGATTACGCGAAGAAAGCATCTAGGGCATTTCATGCCAAGTCCGTTCGACCGTGCAGGTGGACGTTTTTTTGCTAAGGGGATCAATTTTTCTAAGATTCCATTTTCCAAGGATGAAGTGAAGGACAATTGGAAATTTTTATTGGTACTTTTTTCTCTTCAAATATTTACGGATGTACTGGAAATCGAATGAATTAGGAATCGTGAAAAATTTTTGAATGAATCATCATGGTGTTTTATCTATTTTACGGACTGTTACAAAATCAAAAATATTCATAAATATTTCTCTAAAAATAATTGAATAGATTTTTGAGTAAATCGTATTTTCAAAAAGACCACCTAAAATTCTCTTCCCTTCTGAAAAAACAGAGAAAATTCTAATGTTTCCCATCAAATTTTCCAATTTCCACATAAATAAAATTCTCTAAATTTACATTCACCATCAAACAATGAAAAACGGCTTCATTTCCGAACAAAGTATCCTAAATCCAACGTAAATGTTTATCATCCACTGAAATATGCTTCCCAGGACGAATCAACGAAATATTTCCACATTTTTCAATAATTTATTTCAATCTACTGTGAACGCAACAAATCAACCTTAAAGTGAACGCGATGAGCCGTTACGTGTTTGCAAATGGAGCAAAGTCGGGATAGAAAAAAAAGTGGTGGAAAGGGAGAAAAAGCGGCATAAATTTCGAATGGAATATTGTAAATCCAACCGCCACTGAACCGAGAAAGTACTCGCAAGAGCTCGGGGAATACGTATTTCGCAGGAAGAACGCTCACCTTCGGCAACGGGGCAGTCACAAGGGATGATATCGAAATAAAAACATTACTCGATGTCTCTCTTCCTCTTGCAGCATATGCCGTTCTGTATAACGCGAGCCCGAGTTTCATGCCATTTACTTTTTGAATAGATAACGGACGTTTTCTAATGCACTATGTCGACTTGACAAAATCGTTGCTGCAGAATACTTCTCTTCATATCTCGGTTGAGCTAAATGAAAAGAATGAAGCTTTTTGTGCGGGATTGAAAAAAACGTGCAACAGTAGAGTAGTTTTGTTAGGGGGGACAAATTCTCATTGTTTTATGCGTGTTTTTTACGGTACATTTAGAAAAGATTTGGTTGGTTTTTTTCGTATCATGGAACTTCAAGAATGCCGAGTTCGTACTTTATTTTCATTGTGATGGAAATGTGAGGTTTTTGTCGCGAGTTATTTGTGCGGAAATTTGCACGAAATCGGAGAAATCAAGCGTTTTGATGAAAGGTGAACTTGAGAGACATTTTGATTAATCGTCAGTAGAAGAAAATTAGTATAGTCAGACATTTGCATTTCGAGTTGAATTTTTTTTCATTCAAGTGAAAAAAAAGTATTCCGGATGTCCATCAAACGAATTTCAGTAAAAAAACATTAGTTTAGTCAGGCATGCATACAAAACTGGAAACAGTTCAAGCCAATTTTCAAAAGTGTACTTACAAACGATGTCTGACTGAGTACATATTTTTCTACTGAAATTCGATGCATTTTTTCAGTTCAATGATACTTTTTTGTCTCGAAATGTACACGTGAAAAGAGAATCGAATTCGGCAATCGAATTTTTCGCGAAAAGTAAAATTTGATGACTCACGATTTCTTGATATCCAGTAAAATAAAATTGTTTCAGTCAGACATTATTCGTTGAACCCTGAAAATAATTTCCATTTCATTTTTTTCGTGATCGTTACCAAAAGCCAATATAAAAACTACTAGCTGAAAAGCGAAACTATAAAATTTATCGTTTATTACACATTGAAATTTTTATAGAAAAATACCGAGTGAATTTTCTATAAATCGCTTTATGACTCGTGAAAGTTTCGATCTATTACAGTTTTATATGGCATTGCGATGAAACGGTGCGTTGCGATATAAACCATGCGATATAATAAGCAGTTTTCAATGTCTGGCGTTCAGATAAAAGTTGTGTACATATAAATTCACCGTTCTTTAATACTACGGATAAATTTTTTTTTGTTTTTTAAGGACCATCAATAAGTCAAAATCCGGAATCAAATACATGTGAAATTAATACCCCGAAAACTTCTTTATTCTCCCATCATTTCACGAAAGAGATACTGAATAAAAAATAAAGTTCAGATACCGTACTGACAGCAAATCAAATGGAAAAAGACAAGTACAGAAAGTGCATCCGGGAAGTGGGAACCCACATTTCAGTGAACATTCGAAACCTCGCTATTCTTGGATCAAAAAGGTACGAGTCAATCAAAAACCAGATAAACGTCCAAGATTGAAACGCCTCGCAAAAATACGAGCTCACGTAGAAATATTTGATTTTCCGTCGCCGGAAATACATTTCTCCAGTGAAACAAGCAGAGCAATACTTCAATCTAACAAGTTTATTATTTTTTTCCTCGCCATAGTAGATTCTTTGGGTGATTCACGTGACAAACTCAAATAGTTTACAGTGGGAAAAAACTTATGATTCTCGAAATCGTTCATGAAAATGTTCAACAATTTCGAAATCAAAAAATCAGTGGTTTTAAATTTCGAATTTTCATGTTGACTACGAGGAAACTTATGTATTTCTAAATTAGCGAATCAAAATTAAAATTTTCGAATTACAATTTTTCTAACGTCCTAAAACTTCCAATAAATGCATCATCAGAATGCACATTTTTTTCGAAAGTGAATATCTTGGAGGAATAATGGATCCATCGACTTTTTCGATGTCTGAATTTCAATGTCACCACCAACGTCTTGCGAATCCTCCACGAGAGCGATTTCGCCTTTCACCTTGGGCGTTCCTCAGCTCTTTCAAGCGTAACCACTCGCAACAGAGATGCCTCGACTCACACCCTAATAAGTTTATCGCCGCGCTGTCTCGATCCCAGTTTCGAAGCACAACCTTCTAATATGCAAAACGCAGCGAGTGCTAGAAAAGCGGGTGACTTTGGCGTTTGCATTTTAAATTTCACTTTGTACGGAGTCGATGAGTCACTGAGAACGACGAAACTCATTCGGAAACTTGTTACTGCGCTGAAAAATTTTCCCTTTTCAGCACCGCCAAAACTCTCTTATTACTGCTTCCCCAAAATTGATGTAGCACTTCGCTTGTCCCTTTTTGAATAGTTGAATACAGAATTCAAAGACTCGATCAAATTTCTTGGAGACTTTTTACAATCTCTCGAATATTCAATTTTTTCAGAAACTGTTTTGAAAATTCCTCATGCAAAATCATGAAAAAAAACACACTTAAAAATATTCCTGATAACCTCCAACTCCATAGCCTCGCACAAGCGATTACCCGTTCATCCGTCCCCGCTAATCACTGGAGCATGAAACAAAAGCTCAGCTATAATCGCGCGCAAACTGCATTCTGCCGATTATTTCTCGCTTTAATTACTCTTAATTGATTTCCCTGCAAACATTGACGCAGCTTCATTTGTCGGAGAGCTCCCCGAAACGGGAATTTCCATTATACACATTCGCGACGCGAAATGCGACAAATGCCTTCGTTAAATTCGAGCGTGTGTCTCAAAGCTCCCGAAATGAAATCGGAAAGAATGTCCTGCACGATCCGTCCTTTGTCGTTGATTGATTTTCTTAGGGGCTCTTAAAGAAGATGGAATAAAGTTGCCGGGTAAGGGACGTTAATAAATTGTTGATCGGGGGAAACTTTGTCGAATTTTCGCGCAACTTTGCGCCCGGGTAGGGGAGGAATGTACGGTCGCATTGTTGGGAATCTCGGAAAAGTGTCTGTCGCTATTTTCATTCGTTATTTTCACGTGATGTTCGCAGCGCCAATTCCTGCATCCGGGTATTGGAAGAATCACTCCGGGGCAACACATCTCTGGAGTCCTTGTGTGGCCCGGTGAAACGGCAGTCTGGCAAGTAAGCATTATTTCATTGATAACATCAGTTTCGATCAATTTTTCAGGGACTGACTCCGGTGCCGTTTCATTCGGAGCTTTATTAGATCAGAGACGTTATAGAGTATAGGGGGAGGGTGAACCTTATTGGGGAGGAATCGTGGAAAATTTGAGAAGTGGCGATTTTGAAAAAAGTTTACATATTTTCATAAATGGATTTTTGTCAAGTTTGTTTTATGTGAGTTTGATGAGTTTTCAGTCTAATAAATGAGTTCCTTTGTCGGTGAAAATAAGGAGAATAAAACAGAATCGACACAATTTCCTCCAACAGTAAAACATGAACCAAAGTAGATACCAAACTTACGAAAGGAACAATTTTCTCAAACGGACAAGACAACAAAATTAAGACGGTGATTTCCGAGAAGAACTCTTGAATGAAAATGGAAATGGTAAAACACGAATTCATCATAATTCAAATTAAAATATGTAAAGCGAGATTTTCCTGACCGTAGCCGAATTGAGACGAAAAAATTGTAGAGAGGCATGTGGTAATAAAAAGTGAATGTAAACTAACACGTTGAAGAATTCATACAAATATAAAGCACGAAAAAACAAAACTCAAAAAGAGGTAAAATTTGAAGACATGTTTAAAGTAATATTTCAGATTTTTCTGAGTGACTGTAGATATCTCGTGATCACTTTTTGGAGCAGTACTCAAAAATTCGATTTACTCCAAACTTTGATTCACTTTCTGGCAAATCAAACTCAGAATATTGAAATAATCATCCACATTCCAATTTCCAAACATTGAATACCTTTTTCCACCCATCACCAAAAAACCAACGTCCCGCACGTTTATTCACTTCCACCGATATAAACCGCATCATATCAATTAAATCCCCAGTGATATAATATTGATTCAACTTGAATGCAGTAGGGATGAAAATAGAGTTATGAAAAGACCTCTGCGAAAATATTTACAGGATATCCGCGGGGAAAAATTTTTCACCATTTTCCGTTTACCTTCTCGCAGTGGCCGGGAGGTACAAGTTGAATTTGCCGAGGAACGGCACTGAAATCAAAATGTCCAGACGTAAAACACAAAAAATCCAAAAAGGAAACGTTTATATCGCTCGTAATCTCTTCTGGGAAATCTCGGATTCCCCAGGAAGTCGCTTTTACGAAATGTTCCCCGCATGTATAGACTTTTATAGATTATGATAAAAATATCCGTGGCGCGCTATTGGAGCCTCGCGTATTTCACAAAGCTTATGCATTCGCAAACGAATCGTAGCCCCGGCAAATATTCTCGTGTTTGCTCGGCGAGCATGACATTTTTTAGAATATTCTTAATCTTTGTATGATGGCGTGTAACTCGAACACGTGGAGATTTTTCTAAATTTATGAAGATTCTTTTTTCATAAAAAATGAATAAAGATAAATTTCGGTTAGTTACGATTTGTAAAAAATATGATCATTTCATGAGTGAAAAAAAAGACTGCTGATTCAACCCAAAAGAGCACTAACAACCACCCACCCCCCTCTACCCTCAACAAAGCTCCTTTCCTCGATACCTCTTCCTGCCTCAATTTTCAATCCCCCATTTTTCCCGGCCGAAAAGGGTAAGAGGATTCTCGAGCTTTTTTGCGCAATTAGCGAAGGCAACAATGGCGGATGACGGAGCGAAAGCACGCGGCTCATGCTTCAGTGGATAATTTCCTAGCCGCAACACACAGCCTCCCCTTTACCCCCCAAGAGACTGAGCTCCTTCTTTCGCGAATCCGCATTTTCGAGATTCATTTTTCTACTAGGTTTACATAGAAGCTCGCGGAAGAAGCGCAAGAAATGCGTCTGCCGCGCTGCTTCTGCCCGAGCACCCCAAATCAGAGGAAGGGAAGAAAACGACGGCTTGGCAACTCACCAACCGGGTTATTTGATCTTTCGCTCCGAAGAGTCTCTTCCCGATCCTGTGCGGGCTATAAATTTTTTCAACCCCCCCCCCCCGCCCCTCTATTCCTACCCCCCTCCCTCAAGCAATCCCTTCGAATTTGTATTCGTAAAATATTCATAAAATCGCGGTCGGACATTTTTTACGATCGATCGATCAACGGGCGAATGAGCATTTCGAAAATTCATTTCGCCGAGAGCCGAGCCAAAAATTTTTCCCGGGGGTAAAGGATGACTATTGCACGACGTCGCCGGTTCTTTACGGGGCCGCGAGAGAATGCGGGCCACGGGGATTATTCGATTCGCACTTTCGTCATCGATTTTATTGGGAGAGGGAAAGGGATCAAATATTTGTTCGTCAAGAGAGGAGAGGAGGGAAGGGAGGGTGTGGAGGGTCGTGATTTTAGGCTCGGTGGGGGTGGGGAGGATGATGATCCCAGGGGTTGCATTTTTTTGTGTATTTTGGGATTTTGGAAATTGTCGAGTCTTCTTTTGTGAGTATTGTGTACTTATTTTGGAATTGACGGAATTTTCAGGAATTTTAATCGATGGGAAATTACAATAATTTTTTAGATTCATCTAAATTTACGAAGATTTTTGCAAAATCCAAAGATTCGTGGGTTTTTTACAATTTTTTGATAACGACTGTAAAGATCGAAAATGATGTCTAAAAACATCGTAAAGACTCATTTTTTCAATCATCTTCGTACCATTTATAAAATGATGAAATATTTCGAAGCTTTCCAACATTAAAACTCTTTCGCAAGCACTTTCATTCTTCTCTTCAAAAACTCATATACATCCAATATTTATTATTCCCAACGAAGAAAGCTCAAAACCAACAAATTTTTAGAATACACCCTTATTCCAAAACAACTCTAAAAACACAAGAACATTGATACGTTGTAGAGAAACAAAATATCCATTAGTAAGCAAAAGACCCCTGCCCACGTGTGCTTTCCCATAATACAATTCACATCATCGCTTTCATCATGAATTTATATTTGCTAATTGCCCTTTGAGAGACGTTCAAGTACTACTTAAGCAGTCTCGTGAAAAAGAAAGGAAAGGAACAATCTGACGTCGGTTTAATAAGAGGGTGGGGGCTACAAATACTTGCAAAAGCTTTCCCAGTTTTTCATGGAGGATTATTCGCATCACATTGGCAATCATTCCATTATTTATTTTCCCAATGGAATATTTTAACAATCAGAAACGACAATATAAAGAAAACATTATCTTTCGATTCAGATTGATGACACTCAACGTACTTCGAATGGTGAACAAACAGATACCGAAAACAATCGAGGAAATTTATTTGTTGTTTAAATAGCGTTTCCGCATGTAAATGAAGGATTGCGATGTTTTTCATTAAGCAAACAAAACGTCAATTCTAATTAAATCGAACGAGCATTGTTCAATTTTCCAGTCAGTGCCCGGTAAAAAATGGAGGAAGAGAAAAATCTTCGCTGTATATTCTCGAACTCGAATCGTAGGATCTCGAGTGCTAATATTTAAATCACTACTAGGAGTCATTCAACTAATTAAATTTATCGTTTAAATGTAACAATCAAAAAATTTGAATACAATGTACAAAAATCTCGAGAAAAAGTCGTTTTGTACTTTCTCAGATGAGCAAACAAAGCAAAGGGAGAAAAAAAGGAAAAGATATTAATAATTCAGTATCCATTATTCATTGAATCAAATCTCATTCTTCAAGGATAGTGAAACCACAGTAAGATTAAGTATGGAATCTTGAGATTACGGGCGCAGACCCTTTTTTTCTTCGCGAATCGTGCAATCGAGTAAAATTATGAATGATGGCTGAGCACAAACAGAAGCGACTTCTGAACAAAAGTTCGGAATTTCAATTAGTATAAAACACGCTCGCAATAGCTCGGTACAAAAAGCACTTTGAATGAAAGAATGGAATCATTTTCAAAGAGGCATTATGAAGAATTTAATAATGTCGATGAAATTTTTATTTGAATTTCACGTCGACAGTGGAAATGTATTACTTTTTAAATGATATTAGTTCTTGATAAACAAGAGTTGAGAAAGAGGAAAATTTTTTCTTTTAATTTTTACGTTAACGAGATTTTTCTTGATGGGAAAAACCGAAAAATTCGAGAAAAATAAGGAAAAATGTGATTGATC
>JAPYZK010002090.1:0-21171 GCA_030522785.1 Platygaster equestris | reverse complement strand
ACATACGAAATTTCAATTAATACTTTGCATTCATCTAACGCGATCCACTCGTGATTTTTCATAACTGATCGATGACTGCCAACTGTTGCCAACCCTTAATAATATGTACGAGCTTGATGATGGCACCACCTTTATTTTCAGAAATTTCAAAATTTTTCAACGATTCCGAACATTTTGAACAATTAAGAAAATGTTGAAAAAATTTGGGAATTTTAAAAAACTGTAACAATATTTTTATCAGTCGTGTACAGAAATTCCGAAAATTTTCGAAAATTTCAAAGGATTTTAAAAATGTTTACGAAATACTGCATATTTTTAGACATTTCAGTAGTTTTTGAAAATATTGTGACTTCTAAAAATTCCTGAAAATTTAAAGAAAAATTACGAATATTTCGAACAATTCCGAAATTTTTCAAGAATATTAACCATTTTCAAGAGTTCAGAAAATTTTTAAAAACTCCACCAAATTGAAAGAATTCCAAAACTTTACAAAAATTACATAATTTACAAAAATTTTCAAGACTTCAACATATTCAACAATTTTGGAAATTTTGAAAATTCTCAAAAGTTTGGGAAATTTGGAAAAATTTCAATTATTTTGAAGACTGGAAATTTTTCTAAAATTTCACAAAATTGAAAAAAATTCTAACGATTTCCAAAAATTACATAATTTCCAAAAACTTCAACAATTTTCAACAATATCGGAAATTTTGGAGAATTTCGGAAATTCTAAAAAATTTCGAATATTTTCAAAAATCCAACAAAATTCGAAACATTTCACCAATTTACAAAAACTACAGAATTCCTAAAAATTTTCAAAAACTTCAACAATTTCCCACAATTTCAGAAATTTCGAGAAGTTCTAAAAATTCTCAAAAATTTCAGAAATTCGCAAAAATTTCGGAAATTTGCATAAATTACGAAAATTTTCAAAAATTCCGAAATTTAAATCTTAGGCGACAATACGCAATCTCATACCATTCCTCGTGTCTCAGCAAGGAAATAACTGCCAACCTCTGACACGTATCCCACCCTCATAAAAACCACTCTCCCCAGATTCATGAGAAAAAACTACAGCGCCTCCTACAACCACCAATCAAACAATGGCGAAGTCGCCAACCACCTATCATCCCAAAACATCCACGATTCATCAATCGACGACGCTCATCGTCATCTCGCCGACATACAACGCATGCAGCAGTCCATAGAAAACCTGCACAGGCAAGCTTTCGAACGACAAGACTCGGAATTCGCCGCGTCGTTCCATAAAGCACGCGAAGACACGAACCTAGACACAAAGGACGGCAACTGGTCCAAGCACGACACCTACCTCACGGACGGCGGCCACGGCCGTGTCTTCGAGGAGCACGGCCAGACAGTCTCGGGCCCGCAAACCACCAAATACTACAAGAAAAACTACACTTCCAGCTACGTCTCCCACATCGCGCCGGACCTCCCTATCCAGCGCACCCAGGACGCTGACCTGGAGATTTCCGAGAGCGCCAACTACCACCACAGCACGCAAGAAGCCCAAGACTCGCGCAACCAAGCCCGACAACGTTACCACTCCGGCAAGGAGCACTTGGAAGACTGGAATAGTGGCAGAATTTCCGGTTCCAGACACTCGAGTCACAGCGAATACGAGTCCCGCGGGGCCGTACAGAGGCCCGATCTCGCCCAGCAATCTGAAATGTCCAGTTACAGCCAGCACAGCGGGTCGTCCCAAAATCAAGCCTTGCAGCACCAGCAGCGGTACCAAAACCCTCACCACGAGGAAGCCCAGTATCGGCAGCAATACGGCGAAAGCAACTACCGCGGCACAGCGTCTCGCGACCAACTCCATGACGATTTCTCCCAGCACCAGGTGACCGACAGAGCGCCCTACGGCCAGGTGGGAGGAGGCCACCTTCGCGGGTACGAAAGGCACAGCAGCAGCAGCAGCTACTCTTCCCAAGTCCACGAAACCCCGGCCAGCGTACCTCGATACGACAACTATTACGGGGCCAGGAACGCGCAGGGATTCGACCAAATGAGTTCCTCGCGCCTGGACAGAGTGCAGGATCGGCAGCACTTCGACCCGGCCTTCAGGACGCCCACCGACAAGTTCGTCAGTGGCGTGATCGATTTGGGTGGCTCGGCACTGACGAATGCCGATTGCGAACAAGACGCTCGTTCACGGTCTTTGATTCAGAGTCATAGGAAGTACAAGAGGGACACTTCGGGAGTCGCGAACGAAAAGGGATTGGAGCAAAGTCGAGATTCCTCGGGGATTGATTATTTTAGGGACAGAGACGTGCAGAAAGCGAATGACTGGGGTCAGGAATCGGAGAATGGAAAATTGGAGCTGACCAACGGGGGAGAAGGTGAAGGTAACGACGTAGGGGAAGTGGATTATGAGTTTTTGGACGTGCAGAAGGAGAATGAGAACGAGCGACGAGCGGTTCCGTCCACCTCGAATACGGTGGATTCTCAAACTCGATTGGGGAGTCAGGAAAGAGTGCCAGTTTCAAGGGATTTAAATCGTGCAGGAGTCAAGTCGACGTTCCGGGGACAGTCGGAAAATCGTTTTGCACCACCTAACGTGGTTCAGCCATTTCAACCTTCGTTCCCGAATCCCCAGTTTGGACGTCCCTTGGGAATGACGTCTTTGGATGACGAGAAAGTTATGCGTAGACCTCATTGGCCACCACCGATTAACAATTTTGGCGATTTGACCAACAGCAGAGGTGATCCCGTCGCGCCATTAGAAGATCCGAACTTGGACCAGCGCATGACTCCTGTCCATCCAGTTGTGGGTCCAATGCGAACATTCCCTGTTTTGGGACTGGACCAAGGTCATCAAATGAGAGAAATGGATCAGAACATTCATCAACATGATAATGGAATGAATGTGTATTCTCAGCAAAGAGTTTTGGTCGATGGAGAGGTTCGGGAGTCAGATTTTTTGAAACCTCGCACTATGGTGGCGTACGGGGGAAAAGAACAGTACAATAGTGATCACGACAGAGATATTTTTACGGGTGTCAGAGCCAATCCCAGCGCTTCTTTGCCTCCAGTAACGGATTCCTGGGTGATCAACGATTATGAAGGACCTTATGATGAGCCGCCTGTTAGAATGAGTAATTATAGAGCTGATGAGTTGGAAATCCCGCGAACGACGCCGCCTTCGTTCTGGCACAGGCTGGACCATCGGATAAAGAACATTTATGATAGGGCTAGGGAAAGAGCGAGGGGCATTTTCGGTTCACGGGACGGTTCGATGTCGTGATGAGTGTTTTGGGAATGATGAATGTAATTTTTGGAGATTGGCGCACGCGAGTTGGCAAGTCTGGTGGGAATGCATTTGTAAAAGACGAAAATGGAAATTTACCGCTCCCCTTGGAAAGATGGTTTCCGACAAGTGTTTGGTGGGGAGATATTTATGTCTGTGGGTAGTTTTGGATTTTTGTAAGTTCGAATGAAAAACATGGAAAATTTACGCTCCAGAAAAGATTTGAAAAGAGGTTATATTTTTTGTGGGGAGAAATAACTTTGAATAAATTGGGACGAAAAAATTGATTGAAATGAAGAATTATAATCATCGCGAGTTTGATGTGAAAAACTTTGAAAATCTACGAGTTCGAAAATTTGATTATTTTTTTTGATACTTTTTCGTAGAGGAAAATTGAGCTTCACAATTGATCGACATTTTAGAGCCGCATCAAAAAATTGACTGTGATGAGAAATAGTTTGTACTGTCTTAGAGTTTTTTTGGGAGAAATTAAATTTCATAAAGAAACATGAGTAATTACAGCTTTTCGAGAAGAAAAATAAAAATATGCAATTCTAGGAAAACAGCACCTTTTATTATATTTCTGATAAAATTTGGGAATAGTTTTGGGGAACGTTAGTTTTCTAGTTCTCTATATGATTTCCGATTTCAAAAAAGTACTACAAGACTCTGAATTCTCACAAAAAGGGGTAGGAATTTGATTACAAAAATAAATGAAAACTTCACAGACCGTATTTTCACCAGGAAAGTAAATGTTGAACGAAAAAATCGAGTGTGAATGGATATTTATATACAGTTAGTTTTCTTAGAACCATTGCAAAATCACATATAAATTATACTCTATTGCGAAAGAGGAATTGCATTCACTCAAGCTATTTTTTCATTGACCAGAATTTATATCTTAACATATTTATAAGATCGACACTAATGTACTTGCGTAAATCATGAAAAATTCACTCCGATTTCGAAGATTCTTCGATCGCCCACGCGAAAAATTCATGTTTTTTGTTAAAATAAACCTGAGTATTAAATGCTTTTGCCAATACTTATCACAGCATTCGTTAATAAATGGAAATACTTTCTTGAAAATTGTGAGTTTTTTCCTCCAACATTCAATTGTGAAATTTATTGGATGACTAGCTGTCCCACACAGGCTTCGCTCGCATGAGACAGCTATAGCAGCAGCGGCGGCGGCTCTCATTCTGTTCAGCGGTTCGAGCGTGAAGAGGAAACCCACGCAAAATGGATTTCATTTATATAAGTATACAGAAGATTACTTTCTATAAAATTTGAAAAACTGATTACTTTTTTATTAAAAATAAGCACTCAATAAAACTTAATCAATTTTCTCGTTTTAGTCACGTTATAAATACAGAATTCGTACTCCCTTGCGAAATTGAAAACGGAAAAATACAAAAACCGTTACTCCGTTCCGTATTGTACAATAAACTGCAATAACAACGCAAAAATAACAGTTGTAGCGACCCGGGCCAAATGTCGGTACAAATCCGAACCTAATACCGACAGACCCATCCGCCAACGCGCACCCGCTTCCGCGCCTGCATGGTAGTGTGCGTCAGTCGTACGTGAGAGTCACGCGTGTTCGGATCGGCCTCGCGTATCGCGAATTTCTCATCGTTTTTCGTCGCGAAAAACCCTTGTCGAAATATTTTCGCGGATTCAAGCATGCTACCCTTTCGAGTCGTCCCAAGTCAAATGTAATTTCCGACCGAGAAAGTGCGGGTTTCGTGTTTCGACGTGTGTCGTGTAACGACAAAGCCGGCGACCCGGATGATTTGTTTACATTTCTCCGCGGCGATTTGTCCCGGCGACGCTATCGAGACGCGGAAAAAAACGTTAAAAAGTTCACCTGCTCCCGGAATTGGAGCGAAAAAAGAGTGAATTCGTGCATCGCCGTCGCTGCCAACATGGGTAGAAATTGACAACCCTGCAGGGTGACGTTGCCGGTGACAGCGATAGTGGCGAGAAAGAGAGACGCCATAAAAAAAGACGCACAAAGGTAGGGGTTTCATGATTTTTCATGTGTTTTGCCGACCGCGGGAATAACATGTTTTTCGTAGAGTTCCTATAAATAGAGAGTCTGGCCATCTGCAATGTGTTAGTGTGTACGTGTCGATCGCTTGACCCAAAATGGCGGCGGTACACATACATACATTCGTCACGTACATTCAATCGCTTCTTCCTATTAGAGCCGCCATTTTGGGTCAAGCTTTGGATCCAGCCAATCAGACAGTTGCGCCGGATAGCCAAACTCTCTATTTATAGGAACTCTAGTTTTTTGCGGGAGTGTTGAACTGGATTGACTGTGTTAAGTTTGTTTTGTTGATGCGTTTATGACAATGACTGTGTGTACGTGAATGCTCAGACGCGTACGTAATACGTGAAATTTGGGATGCTTTAGGGGGGTCAAACATTTTTAATTTGTGTTTAAAAAACATTGACTTATTTTATTGGCTTTGGGTAGGTATCGTGTTTATATCCGAGGAAATAATACATGTGTGTTTTTGGGCGTAGATTCGCACGTAGTACATAAAATTAGAGTTGTTTTGGGGGGACCGAAAAATGTTCATTTTATATGGTTAGAAAATACAGATTTTTACTGTCCTTTGGCGAGTGTCAATGTCCATAAACTTAGCAAAGCAAATTGAGGAAATGATGTACCCAGTAAACTGTGAATTTGCCGCTAATTGGTCGCTAACTATTTGTGGAAAAACTAATTTTGTCGCTCTTATTTTTTGAAAACTATAGCGATTTCTGCTAAAACTATAGCGATTTCTGCTAACTTCACATAAACTTAGCAAAGCAAAAGTTCGAAAAATGACAAAAATGCAAAGTGAGCTGGTGCTCAATTTGCCGCTCTCGTTTTTCACAACAAAATACTCGGTTCGTTATAGTCTTTCAGGTTCCTAGAGCCGGCTGATTTCTAACTCAATTAAGTACCATTTCTAATACCGACGTCGCGGTGAAACGTGTACCAAGTTTCAGTTTTTTTTAATTAGCGGCAAATTCACAGTTCACTGGCTACATCATTTTATAAATTTGCTATGCTAAGTTTATGGACATCGAGTGTCATATTATTATCTGATTCTTAGTGGTGAAACGAAACTTCGATGTATCCAACATTTTCGAAGCTGTCAAAATTCGAAGTACTTCAAAATTCTTGGAAACTCGAAATTGCAGACTCTTGAAATTTCCGAAACTTCGCAATTTTTCGAAACTTGAATATCCCATTACTTTCAAAATTGTCAAAAATTTTCAAAACTTTCAGAACTTCGAACCTTATAGAACTTTAACTTGAAACCGGTGTTTCGTTTACAAGAATGTCTCCAACTATTCAAAATCCCCATAATTTCCCAGAGACACCCACACTCCAAAAGTAATCAGCGAAAGTAATGGTAATTACATTCGTCACGCTTTTTCACACCAGCGCCGAATCGCGTTCGAAGGTTCGGCCATGACTTTGGTGTATGCTCCGATTGTTTCTGCTTTTCGTATCTCGGTCATTCGCAATATCCATGCAACATTGCACCCTCGCCCTGTCATACTATAGCTTTAACGCGCGTTCCATGCTCTGCTAAGCAGCATCCCCTTTCTTTTTCTTTCTCTTTCTACTCCTGCTCCGCTTGCCTCCCGCAGCTAAACTGATTATGTCCCAGCCTTGTTACCCCTCCATACGCTTGATTAAATTACAAACTCACAATCATCTAATGTTATGTGTTGGACTCGCTGCCGGAATTGTTCTTTCGAGATTCTATAGTGATTAAACTGTGCTCGCGCGGCCCATACTCATCTTCTATTACCGAACCCTCTGTAATTGGCATTTAGTGTTCCTTGTCTCGATTTTCGACATCGAACATTTTTTATTTTCTATTGAATGTTCATTTGCTTCCCTACCAAATGTGCTGGAGAAGTCTTTTTTCTTTTCTAGCTGTCATTTCTCTGATATGACGGAATTTTTTTCGGATTTGGAGATTTGGAGACGTACCAGAATTTTTGCAATTCCCGAATGATTTAACATGATTTCCCAGAGAATTTATGAAAAATTTGTAATTTTGAAAGATTCTGAGAACTTTTTGGGTAACTCTATTAATTCTAGGATTTGAAGAAATTTTGTAGGATTTTACAATTCCAAACGATACGTTTCCAAAACTTGATGGAGATTGAAAAAAAATTTGAAACGTCTGAGGTATGCTGAGAATGTTTTAAGGATTTCTGTTTGTTGTGAAATTTTCAGAATTACTGGAATTCTGAAAATTCTCAACTATTATTTTCAAAAATTTTCCAGAGAATGTACAGAAACCTAAAATATTTTATGTATGTAGGTATACGGAGAATTTTTTGAGGAACTTTTTACACTCTGAGATTTCAAAATATACCAAAATTTGAAAATTTCCAAGTATGTATCTTCAAGATTTTTGCAAGGTCCAAAGAAATTCTGTTGATTTCTCAGATCCTGGAATGAATGCAATTCTTCTAGAAATTTTCAGAATTTTTCTACTTTTTCAGGTTTTTTAGAAAATTTCTGGATAGTTTTGGAAAAGTATATTTAAGAGCTTTCCAAAATTGTAGTAATTCTAAACTCGAAAATTGATAGATTTTGTCGAAAAATTCTAAGAATCTTCTAAATGTTTCAGGTTTTTTGAAATTCTTTGGGAAATTATGGAAAACCATAGTCGTGAATTTTCAGAATTCCGGTGATTTCATACATTCTGAAATTGACAGATTTTCTTGAAACATTTTTATATAATACTTAAAATATTTCAAGTTTTTTGGAAATCCTCCAGAAAAATTTTGAAAAAGGTCATTGTTAAAAATTTTGAGAAGTTTTGTCAAATCCTAGAATTTGTAAAATTACCAGTTGTGAAAAAATCGGAAATTCCGTTATGTCAGAGAAAAGGAAAAGACTACTTACTCTTCCACCGCCCACTTGGTGTAGGAATTAATTTTTATGGAGTTCGTGAATTTTCCGAAGCTTAAAAGGATTCTAAAAAATGCCCAAATTTCCTGTCAACTGTTCTGAATATGAAAAACATGGTAAAAATTAACATTCAAAATTCGCAACAATTTTCAGAAATTGCAGGAAAAAACACGAATCCTTCAAAACTTCAACGAATACCCCAAATTTTTACTGCGTTTAATAAATTATGTATGCAAAAATTCTCTATCGACTAAAATTCAGACTCATGTAACCCAACAAAAAAAAAATGATTTTCTGAAAATTGTGAATTTATGCCCTATCAAGTGCCGAAATTTTACGAAAATTTTACTTCGAGATAAATGAAGTTATCCCATAATAAGACGATTCAGACGATCGTCTTTACTGCTGACGATATCGCGTCTAATCTTCTAAGACAACTTATAAATCGTCCATAAAATTACCAGTACCGCTTTAAACCGTCTAGAAAAATGAACCAAAAAATGCGATCGTCCATAAAAAGAAGATGACGTTATCTACGATTCATATCGACCTCTCCAAACGATCGTTCACTAGACGATCGTCGACATCAAATGATTTGATGATTTTTATGCTTGTGCGTTATCTCGGTTTTCTGTCGATTTTGGTATGTCAAAGCGAGTGATTAGCGTGTTTTTACCCACAGTCGCAAGTCCCTACATACGAAATTCATTGAGAGTCTCTCGATGCACTTGTTCTCACGACCGCTGGCGCTATAACATACGTACACCACTCATAGTTGACATGCCCTTTTCCCCCTAACCCCCAGGGATTCACGGGACACAAAGTGCCGCTCACACGTACCACACTCGACTGCGAAACGTACACGAATTCCAACCCCCTCGTCGCGTTTGCCCTGCTAAGATCCAAAAATTACATTACAAAAATCAACAGTCCGAAACTTGACTATTTTTTATCGAGTTTCGAGCGTACCCCAGAATATTTCGAAATGGTATGTATTTTCACACTGTTTTCTTTAAATAGCGCACATTTTTTATGATATAATAACTAAAATTTTCGGGAAAAAATTGCGAACATGGCTGGAATATTCAACTGAGACATAATTTTTGTTACTTAATTTAACATTTAACGAGTAGAAAGGAGAAGGGTGTGGCACTCAAAAATTTGGTTTCCACCACGCCACTATTTTCGCAATAATTTAATGTTCAATCCATGTAATCCAATTTTGCGAACATCTATTCCATTTCATACGTTCACGTTACGCAGATTCGTAAAAAAAGGGCGCGAGGAGTAATCAAAAATACGCCCTTCGTGAAACAAAATGGAAATTAATTTACCTCGGCATACAAAACAATGAAGGGATACTGCAATTTGGAAAAGGTAATCAAATTATACCTCTACAAATGTGTCCATGTGTCCTTGATTTACCAGGAGAATTATTCTCCTCTGAAAAGTTGATTAAATATTGGTTACAGCATGCACACGTACGCACTGTCCTCGATCTTTGTCCGCCCCGTGAATAGTTGCCATGACCCTTAGGAATACGAGGCATAATATATGTTCCTGCAGCTCCCTGTACGCAGAGCAATAATTATTTTCTCGCCGTTCCAATCAATGATCCGAATGTAATCATTCATTTTGCCCTTTTTTGCTCATTCATTATGGAAAAGATGCGGTTCGCGAGTGTTTCAGAAAATGTGAAGAAATGATGGTTGGATAGTCTTCAATGATTTGTTATTCTATTACTGAGAGGTATTTTAGAAAATTTTTAGAAATTCTGGGAATGGTTGAATAGTTTACTGAAATGCGTATTTGATCTTCGACGTGCTCCAATTCGGGCTTAATTTAAGTATAGGGTTGGATAAATGACAGAAAATTGGGATCCAATTGTGAGAAAACTGGTTTTTTGAATTTTCGAATTTCATAATTTTCATATGAACATTTTTAAATTCCGAAATTATTTAACTTTTGAATGTATTAACTCGAATGTCGAAGTTTAGTATCTCATTGCTAAGTATCTGGATTCTGAAATTATTTAATTCTTTAGGCTGGATGTTTCGGTTCTAGGATTTGCGAAATGTTTGAATCTATAAAGTTTTAAATGTGAACTTTTGAAGTATCACATTTTTGGATTCGATTCATTAGATTATAATTTGAAATTTTGCAATTATACATTTTTACAGTATTGTGTTTTTCGATTGGACATTTTCATTTATTATTTCATTCAAGTGTTGAAAATCTTCAGTTCTCACATTTTTTAATAACAATTCGCACATTTTGTGATGACTGAACTATCAGATATATTAAATGGAATGTCAGAATTCTACATGAAGTTATTACAATTTCAAAAAATTGAAACTCTTCAATTTGGAGGTCCTGATTTTGGAATTTATATCCTTTTTCTCGATTCTCAAGTTCACGAAGTTCAAAAAAGAATTTTCAATCCACCAAACTTCTGAAGTTTGGTGGATTGAATTTTCAGTTTTCCCATATCGATATCCGCATTTGAAGGGTGAAAATTCAAGAGGTCCCAATTTTTATGAGGATCATTTTTCTATTTGATTCCTTACAAAAAAACCCTTATTGAAGAGTGAGTTAGACCCTTTTGAACTCTCACCTTTCGTTCATCATTCGAACTCGGAAATCTCTAAATTTCCACATTTACAATGCAATACCATCCGATTTCGAATTATTCAACGTACTCGCATGGAATTTACTTCATTTCGATGTTTCGATTCTCCAATTTCTGTACTCACCATAAATTTTCCAACTGAAAAAGTTAAATATGCGAGCTTCCAAACTACCAAATTCTTGCACACGACACAAATTCTCTTATAAAAATTCGAAGATGACAAATTTCAAAATGTCTCTTACTTTTTAAACAGCGATTTCCGAACGTCAAAATTACCGAACTATAAAATGCATCATTTAGAATATCCAAATCCCGATTCACATATCCAAGACAAGCGGTCAAGACAATGACCGAAGCAATGAAATTCAGTAAAATCCTCTCAAAAACACTCGTAAACAAAATCCCATAATTTGCACAAGAAAACTGAATCTGACCATGAGACCAACCCCCTACCCCCTTAAAAAAATCTCCAGCCTCCGATGGTCTCTCTACTACAGGTCTACTCCAGTATACTACAAATGAAACTACTGAAAACTACTTTCAAATCGTCATTACAGTCAATACCGACCTTATGGCACTTGATCGAAGACAAAACTCCGGACACATAAACCGAATAAGTATATACGGTGCGGCGAGGTATATATGTCACACCGGGGGGTGCGTTGGCACACAGGTGAAGATGGGGCGCGAAGGCAAAAAAAAAGCGTATCGGGAAGAATAGTCGCCCGGACCGGGCTCGGCGAGGAGGGTAGCAGAGGATAGCGCCAAGAGAGACAGAGGGAAATCCGGAGGCGGCGCGATCAAAGCGCCGCAGGACCAATCGGAAGCCGCGTTTTCGTGCGGAATCCCCGGTAGCGAACCACGCCCAAGCGCACCCTCGGCGCGTTATTGAATTAAGCTTATCATTTGATTTTGAGGAGACCCACCAGTCGGTCGTCTCGGGTGCTCTTAAGCGGGACGAAAAACTTTCGTATCACGGATAATCGCAATAATTTGATATCGCTGATCCGATTATTTCATAAGCCCTCGTGGCGGGAGAAAGCATCGGCATCTGCGGCAGCGGCGACGAGAAGAAGAGGCGATCGCGCGGAAATCGGCGGCCGATTCGCGATCGTCGCTTATCGCTGGCGCGTGCGCGCGCGGCCCGCGAGCACGTGCTCGCGAGGGAACCGACATGCCCGATAAATCGGCGAAATAGAAGACAGTGTTGCCAGATCGGTGGTTTATACTCGAATTTGTGGGGTCCCGCGACTTTCGGTGGGTGAAAATATTTCGTGAAAGTTGCCAGAAAAAGGAGCGTAAAAACTACCCTCAAACTCCAACTTTCGTCGGTCATCTACAGTGATACGTGAATTTGAATATTTTTCGTATTTCGAAAAAAGTCGGCCATATCAGATTAAGGTCATTCTTTGTTAATCCCATCATAGACTCGTTGTACCGATTTTCCGCGACGTGTACATAGAGTGCAATCAAATGTTGGACTCAAGATAAAGGTTCATTTTATGTAGCAGGGGAGGACTTTTTCAGTGTGAATTGAGTGAGAATTTGAGTCTGGCAACACTGGTTGTGAAATAGAAGATGGACTACAGCTACTTGAACCAAGCGGCTGTTGCGGCGGCGGCGGGTTTCGAGGCCGCGGCGGCTACGAGCTGTGCGGCCCTGCAAGCGGCACAGGCCGCTGCGGCGAGCGACATGCAGTGCGGCTACGGGGAGCTGGGTTCCTGCGCTGCTCAACTGGGCCCCGGGGGTGTGGGGCCCGCCGGGGCTTATCGATACGCCAGGGCTTATCAGAGCTCGCCCTCGTCCATGCATTCGCACTCGGGCTCCCATCATGGGCCCCATGGGCACCATCCGAGCCACGCGAGTCCCTGCTCCGTCATGGCCGCCGCCAGGACCCAGGACGCCGTCCATCGCCATGCCGCCTCCATCTTCCCCTCGGCTATCAATCTACAAGGTTCGTTCTCCACACGATTTTTTAGAGCCTTGTATATTATATACTCTAGTCATTTTTTCGGGGATGGGAGGTTATTGAGGTTTCATTACGAAAGTAAATGGGTGTTTCTACACGATGTAATCATGGGGGGGGGGGGGGGGGGGGTGGGGTTTTATTGAGAATGATTTTTTGGGGGGTAAGGTAAGGGGTCGTCGTGACTGAATTCACGAAGTACCACTCATTGATCGTATCGAAGTTTTTTTTATGCTAATCCAGGAATTGTGAGTCTAGACTTTTAAAAATTCGAACGTAAGGTAGAATCTATGAAATATTGGAAAGAATGTGATCTGAGAATTTTCGTATTGTGGGAATCCCCGTTTTTTAAGCCCTGGTATTTTTACGGTAACTTATGATGACACAAGTAATGCTTGACTGACTGCATACTTGGATATATCACTGAAAATCAGATTGTAAGTATTTTGAAAATTCTCGTGTATTATGAACGTAAATTTTAATACTCTTTTACGTCAAAACTTCCTCACACAACAAAAACTACAAATTACACGCTCACGTTTTCAGACTTGATAGTTTTTGAATGTTTAGATTCATAACATTCATAGTTTCGAACTCACAATTTTTAAACTGAATTTTTGGGTTGCGGAATGGACCGGTTTTCAAACGCTTTGAGATATTGTATTTGAATCCAACCAATTATGATATCAGTTCGGACTGAAAAATTTTGGATCTTGAAACTTTTGAATGTCTCTAAATTTCGTTATTTTTGCTTACTGAAAGAAATAAGTATTCATTTTTGTCAAGTTGACATTTCCAAGTATCAAAATCTTACTACATAATACAATTTTGACTAATTTTTTGAGATAAAATTGCTAGATTTTCGAATGTTTTGATATGAAAGTGATAATTTTTGGGCTCAGCAATTCTTTGATTTTGAATTCATAGTTCAAAATACCAAAATGCACGATTTTGAATTTCAAGATTCGAATTTTATGTTTTGAAAATTACTGAATTGCCTTACATTCAAAAATTTTGAAATTTTTGACTTCATACAGTGTCAAAAACTTCCCATTAACAAAAAAGAAACTCCTTTAGCACCTGTTCAGGGCAATATTTTTTCCGCTCTTGTCGAAAGATTATTTGATGCAGATAGAAAAACAGAATCGAGACACGAGCGTGTACAGAGACAACAAAACCCTCGTTAAAATTCATCAAATCAATCATTTTTACACAGTCAACCACACAAAAAAGTGACTTTTACGAACGATTACTAGTAAAGTAAAAAAACCGTTGAAGTAATTGTATAAACATACAAAATTATACTTTACCAAAATGAGCACCTAAACTTAGATTTCAAACTCGTGTCGTTGGCCTGAAAGCCACAGACATATGTACCGAGCGATCCTTGAATTGATTGCTTCGGAGGCAGAGAAAAAGGCTGGAAAAGTTTTCTTTTTCCTTCTCGTGGGGTGGAGGAAAGAGGAGGGGAGGCATGGCGATCTGTTGGGAGACACGTAGCTTATGGGAGGAATCGTGACGGGAATCAGTGGAACGCGTCTTTTTGTTTAATAGCCAAAAAAGCAGTCTGGAGTAGGGAGGGAAGAGTTTTTGCAGCGGGACGGTAGAAGTGGAGTGAGCGCTGTCGAAGTTGCAAGTAGTAGAGCCACGGATATGGTCAGACGTGGCTAGGCTGCACTTTGTGCTGGTCGGTTTAGTGTCGAACAAAATTTTATCGTCGATATTTTGATACAGAGTACTTTCTATCATATTTGTAACGGTTATTTTCCTTTCCAGAAAATTATAACAATTCAATATGATTGTTATATGGTTATAAACTTTGCAACAATTTTTTTGCATTGCAATAAAAGCAATTGTAAAATGTTTCGACGGATACATTCTGAAAGTTTTGGAAAACAATTTCCAAAATTCTGATCAACCATCAAAAAATACTTGTGATCTCAAATGATTGTTTTAGAATGGAATTTCTCACGTACGGATTGAAAATCTTTTCGTACTCATTCGAATTTCCGTAAATTCTAGAAAATATGAGAAAATTCGGACAAGTTTACAGTAAGTTATATAACGTAATAGATTGACTGAATACAATATAAAAGTTGTGGCATTGATATGATACATCGAAACTATGCATGGAAACTTCAATGAATTTCAACAAATGAAAATCATTAAATATTTTAAGGCTTTTTCAAAGCTTTCTGTTTGAAAGGTTTTCCAAAAAATCTACGAAAATCTTAGAGAGTATCACATAATTAACATACTTTTTCGAAACTCTTCAAACACCTTTCGAAAGTTCTCTGGAATAAAAAAGATAGTCAATGATCGATATTTTTGAAAACGTATTCAAATCATTCGAGGGGTCGCGAAAATTTTGAAAATTGCACGAATTTCCAAAAAAACTTACCCAAAATTCTCAAGAACTGCCAAAAAAGAATAAAATATATCGAATATATGAGATGTTGAAACAATCACGATAATTTTTTTTACAATTTACCGAAAATTCGCCAAAGTAAGAAAAACTTCAACCAACCCCTTAAAAGTCATCGAATTTCTCTGTATGGAAAAGTGATTTCTCCCTCAATTTTCCGAAATTTCCAAAAACGCCTGAATATTATGAGGTAAAATCAAAGTAACATGAAATAATTTTCACAACATATTCTCTATGAATATAAAAATTCCCCTTCCCTCTTCCTCGTAGATCCACCACTGGTTAGATTACTTTCGGAGGAGCGACGACAAGATGGCACTGAAAATCAATGAATGGTCCTCTTTCCTCTTCTCCTCTCACCGTCATTGCTATGGTTACGGCTTTCGCAGTGCTGCACCTATACATTCATACACGTACACGCACACATGTTATATATGGGTTACATCTAATTGGCGGGGGGCCAAGGAGTAGAACCTTCAATAAAAGAGACAATCCTTTTTTTCATATTCATTCCTGTCACAAATAATTGCCCGAAAAATTGCTTCAGGTGTCTATACTACAATTTTCACTTCCTTTTTCCATATTTTCTCATGGGATGTTGTTAGAAAAACTTGAAAAAAAATATATATATTCGTGCAAAATTGATCGAAAAGTGTCCGCAATTATGAGTATCTGATATAAATTTCGAGTTATCAAAAATTATAAGTCTCTAAGTTCGCAGATTTTCAGAATTCTGGATTCTAGATACCTAATTTTTTTTATGTATCTTTCGGTAAGCGTTGAAAATACATACAAATTTCGGTCAATAATGTGCCTTTGAGGGGATTTTCTCTATTCTTTGTCAGTTTTCGTGAAAATCTGGAAATAGTCATATTCCCCGTCAAATGATGGAAATATCAATAGATATTGAGGGCTGTTACTTGAAATGTGAATCAATGAAGTTTATTTTTCATCCAGTTTAATAATTAACACGTAGAACCTAAGTTGATGCCAACTTTTGAATTGCTGTTATTCAAAAGTGGGAGAATCTATCGACCCAATCGTAAAATCGTCCAATTATAACGTAAAATACGTGGGATTTGTGATTGTAGGAAGCCTCGGGTACAAATCGTACTCCGGACATGACGGCCTAGCCGAGAAGAGGAAACAGCGTCGCATAAGAACGACCTTTACGTCGGCGCAATTGAAAGAACTCGAGCGTGCCTTTCAGGAAACGCACTACCCCGATATTTACACGAGGGAAGAGATCGCGATGAAAATTGATTTGACGGAAGCGAGAGTTCAGGTCAGTTTCCGAAATTTTACACCCTCCAAACTTCACGACCCCTTCGATTCGATTGATGACGAACGTTTCGGTTCACGCCAATTTACGCGATTTCACTCGGAATTACATAGAAATTTTCTCAATTTTTCGACCCTAGTGATTCTAGTTTTTTGAAAAACCTTATAAAAAAAGGTTTATAACAATTTTTGTAAGGTCGGTATTATAAAAGTTTTATAAAATTTGCATTTTTTATAAAGTGGTTTTATAAAAGTTTTATAATAGTATATTATGTTCCAAAGGGCAAACATTTTTTTTGGACGAATGCGAGTACGATACTTTATACACCGAAGGCAATAAAAAGGTTTTTCGGGCAGGCTAATAAAGGACCGTTTATTGCACTGAGGTGTATAAAAAAAATTTTTGGATGAAAAATTTTTTTCAACATTTTTAAAAATACGCAAAAATTTTTCTAACTTTTTTTTTTGATCATTTTGCTGATGTTTATACCAATTTTCATCAGTTTTCAAGGCTCTAGTTCAAATTTTGTTTCGAAAGAAATTTAAAAAATTTTTGGAGGCAGCGGGATTTGAA
Source organism: Platygaster equestris (assembly GCA_030522785.1). Classification (NCBI taxonomy): domain Eukaryota; kingdom Metazoa; phylum Arthropoda; class Insecta; order Hymenoptera; family Platygastridae; genus Platygaster; species Platygaster equestris. Next base: position 4,086 of record JAPYZK010002090.1, on the reverse strand, counting down.
CTTGCGACCTTTGCATCAGAAGTCCGATAGTAGACTTTCTTGTCCATCAAATTTATGTCAATTTGGATGCTTATTTTCAATTTGAATTGAAGAATTTTCAAATCCCATAAAATATGTGTTTTTACATTTTATAATTGCTAAAAAACGTTACAAACATGATTTTCTATTTCCTTGTGTAATAAAAATGTATCAAATATTACTATAAGAAAAAACACTTATATCAGGGAAGTTTGTTTCATAAATATATGAAACTTTTTATACAAATTGCGAAGTTTCCATAAAAATGAAGGTTTTATAAGAAAATTTGGAGGCTTTCAATTGTTTTTATAAAGAAACAGATGGATTGTATGAAACTTTTGACAGATTTTACGCAAACATTGTTTTTATAAAGTTTTCGTGAAACCATTTTATGAAAATCGAAAATTTTATATAACTTTTATAAAATCAACCTTATAAAAAAACGAATTTTCATAAATAATTCATTGATTTTATGAAAATTTTGCCTGTTTTTATAAAAACTACAATCAATAGGGGAAAGTTTTCCGAAATTCCGACTACTTCGACACACGTAATCGTAGACAAGTGTTTCGTCTCGAAAAACGTTGCAAATTACGCAAATCTTTGCTTAGTATGACATTACGTGTACAACTATCAAGATTCTCTGAATTTTTCAGACAATTCTGACTCAACCTAACCTCAACCTCCTAGGAATTTAGTTTTTATTCATTTCGTATCTAGAAAATGAAAAATCTAGCCCTGAGAAAGTTTTGTATCCGCAACTGCGCAAAAATGGCGTGAAATTTGTTGCGTTTATTCTTATTGTTATATTCTCTCCGTGGGCAGTAACGGAGAATGTACACGCTCTTCGTAATCCAATTACGAGACTACGGTTTAGTTCCATGCCAAGTATCTGTACTCGTAACTTGATGGATTACAGAGCTTCACGCTCTTGACGGATTATCCTGAAGTTTAGTTCTGTTTAAAAGGGCACTGAATAAAGAAAAATCGAATCAAATTCTCTCGTCAGAAATTCGATTTTCGATTCGTCTTTTGGATTGAAATCATTCTCGATCCTTTTTTGCGCTCTTGATAGTTTATTCTGGAATTTAGTCTTTTTGAAAACGACATGAATCAATAAACTAATTGAATTGAATTTTTGATTTGATTTTCACATCAAACATTCTATTTTCACACGTTCTGGAATAAACCGTAAGCGAAAAGTCACTTTCTTACGGTATCGCGTCAAAAAAAAAAAAAGAAGGATGCAGTAAATTTTTTAACGTGGAGTGAACGACTAATGGATGTCTAAGTCTATTCGACGCGACTGTTCGGGAAAAAGCATGAAAAAGTTACAAGTCTCTGGCCGGAAATAGCTTTGTATTTTCGCAGGAAAGATTCGATTTCCACGTTCTGCGTCCCTGCGATTTCTCGACATATCGGCACATTGATCCTTGCACTTCAAATCTTTGAATTAATGAAATCGGAGAAAAAGTTGATTTGGAAGAAACTAAATTTATACATCTTTTTTATGAGCAAGTCTGAATCCGGAGGTTTTTAATTCAGACACGTCGAATTTTGCGTACTTCAAGTGTGTAGTTCAATGAACTGAATAACTATGAATTATCAACTATGAAATTCACTATATGAAAAGTTTTTACCCTATTATTGTTGAATTTGAGAATATTATGTTTGTATTTTTCGAAGTTGCTAGATTTCGGAATTTTCCTGATTTTTAAATCTTCGATTTGAAGTTTCGAACGTTGAGAATTAGGATTCCACAGGTTTTTAATTTTTCTTCAAATACCTGATAATTCGATTTTTTATACTACGAAACATCTATTCAAGAGTTTTTGAGTTTTGAGAGTCGAAATTTGAGAGTTGTTCAGAAGAAGAAATGTTGATTAGTTTAGAATTCATACGAGACCTTGAGGGCGGTCGTTTTGCAACCACTATGTTAGCGAGCGTGAAGGTACTATCAATTAGCCTAATTAGTTTGTGGTCAACGCAAGACCGCCATTTCGGCTAGACACGGGGCCGCGTTTCTGGTCTTTCTGCACTATCTTTCGCGCAGATGTACATATTCGCTCGCAAAAAACATTTCTTCCACGATTTCGTTATTTTCATAAAATCTTTTGTTGATCCAAGGAAATAATTTCTTTAATCAGAGTGCGAGAAAGATAATTTTTTCGAGAGAATAAAATTGTGAATGGTGGAAATAAAAATTTCAGTTTCGATCAAAAATACGTAAAATGATCAATATCATCGAATCGAATGCTATTGTGAAAACTGCTCAGGATGAAAGTACGCAATACATACATTGAACCAGTTTTGGAATATTCCGAATTACCATGAAGTTGAATTATCAAGTGAATTAAAATATTGTTGGGAGTATCTGGAAATTTTCATTCGCAATAATTCATTATAATTTCGACATAAGTCGTAAAAAATGGGAAAGTCGAGAAAATAAATCGCTGGTCCCCAAGGGAATTCACTGTGTCGATATCTTTTCCGCGAACAAACTGTGCGAAATTTCACCCAACTTTTCCTTTGTGTACGTTGAGCCCGCTCACATCAATTTTGGTTCTTCGTTGGGATGACACTTTGTCGTCCAGCAGACGTTGTTTTTCTGCTCCTTTCTATACTTTGTACTTCTATTCTCCGTTTTTATTATTTATGCAAAGAGAGACTGAAAATTAGCAGTTACAGATTCGCATGGTTTGAAAATTTTTGATTTAATGATTGTACATGACATATAATTCGATTCTACGATTCTATACGTTTCAATTTAATTTCACGAGCTGTGAAAAACCAAATTTATTTATTTTGACACCTTTAGTTTTTCGAAATTTCAGATTGAATTCATAAATTTGGAGAGTTTGTTTAAAATTGAAAGGGTTTGAAGTTTCGAATGACAGTACTAATTTTTTCGGAGATCAACATTTTATTCTTTCAATGTTCGTATTAAAATTAAGTTTTGCGAACTCGGGAACTCTTCAATTTGGAAATTCCGAAATTTTCTGCTTTTTGCACATTTTCAGTTCACGAAATTTTTGGAATTTTCCGAATCTGAATTTCTTTATTTTCCGATGAATTCAATAATTTGCTGAAATTGCATTCGATTTTTCTTCTTCGAATTTTAAATTCCCAAAATCCTTAGATTTCATTATTTCCGAATAAGAACACTTCCCCGAGCTTTTCACCCCAATTTCGGACTTCAACTCCAAAATGAAAGTCCTAGTTTTTCTCATTTCTCATGATCAAGTACGATACATCGAAAATTTTTCTCCGCAAAGAGATTCAAAACCTCCGAAAACCTGATTTTTTCCTCGTGGAAGAAGTAAAGTGCATAATTCGATCGATCGAATATTTGCCCGTTTCTGGAGACTCAGTAAGGGATGGTTTGCGCGAAATTCGTGTAGATGTGTATAACAGCAAGGGACTCGGCATGGATCCTGGAGCGTCGTGTGTGCTCCAGTAATTGCGAGCGCCATGTAGATAGATCCACTTACGATGATTAAAAACTATCCTGCCAAGCAGCGAGCTAGAGCCGCTCTCCCCCGACTGCAGTCTTTGCTCCAAATGCTGCAGCTCGTGCCAAAAACGATTCGGCCCGAAAAGCGAGTCTAATTTACGTGTGAAATCTAGAACATTGCGCTTTTTCAAGAGCCAGCTATACAGCAGTGGCAAATATTTAATAACTAATTAAAATAGAATTTTCAAAATGGGAAATACAAAAGTAGTTCCGATTTTTAAATGCAAGAATTCCAGAATTTGAGAAACGAAAAATTCGAAATGTCCAGAAGTCAAAAAAGCATTCTTTGCAAAAAGATGATATTTTTCTTCTTTTCAATAATTCGAAAATATTATTATATACCTCACCCAAGGACGTAAGCAGAAATTTCGTTTGGGGGAGCTGAGGGGATTTGTACTCGAAATTAGTTGAACAAATTTGAAAAATAGAGTTTTATTAGAGAATTATAAAAATCTAAATTCTTAGAATTTTTATAAGTGTTTGAAATCTCTGAAATTTTCGAAATCCTCTGAACTTTGAAATTCATCAAAATAGTCGAAAATCATGAAATATAT